>JAOWBW010000752.1:616154-656163 GCA_026119855.1 Campanula takesimana | reverse complement strand
ACCCTCTCACCCAAATCGGCAAGCCGTCCTCCCATCGATTGGGATGCTTATAGGTTTTGAGTAGCCTTAACCCTCTCACCAAATCGGCCAATCCGTCCTCCCATCGGATTGGGATGCCTATAGGTTTTGAGTAGCGTTAAACCCTCTCACCCAAATCGCCAAGCCGTCCTCCCATCGGATTGGGATGCCTATAGGTTTGAGTAGCCTTAAACCCTCTCACCCAAATCGGCCAAGCCGTCCTCCCATCGGATTGGGATGCCTATAGGTTTGAGTAGCCTTAAACCCTCTCACCCAAATCGGCCAAGCCGTCCTCCCATCGGATTGGGATGCTTATAGGTTTGAGTAGCCTAAACCCTCTCACCCAAATCGGCCAAGCCGTCCTCCCATCGGATTGGGATGCCCTATAGGTTTGAGTAGCCTTAAACCCTCTCACCCAAATCGGCCAAGCCGTCCTCCCATCGGATTGGGATGCCTATAGGTTTGAGTAGCCTTAAACCCTCTCACCCAAATCGGCCAAGCCGTCCTCCCATCGGATGGGATGCTTATAGGTTTGAGTAGCCTTAAACCCTCTCACCCAAATCGGCCAAGCCGTCCTCCCATCGGATTGGGATGCTTATAGGTTTGAGTAGCCTTAAACCCTCTCACCCAAATCGGCCAAGCCGTCCTCCCATCGGATTGGGATGCTTATAGGTTTGAGTAGCCTTAAACCCTCTCAACCCAAATCGGCCAAGCCGTCCTCCCATCGGATTGGGATCCTATAGGTTTGAGTAGCCTTAAACCCTCTCACCCAAATCGGCCAGCCGTCCTCCCATCGGATTGGGATGCCTATAGGTTTGAGTAGCCTTAAACCCTCTCACCCAAATCGGCCAAGCCGTCCTCCCATCGGATTGGGATGCCTATAGGTTTGAGTAGCCTTAAACCCTCTCACCCAAATCGGCAAGCCGTCCTCCCATCGGATTGGGATGCCTATAGGTTTGAGTAGCCTTAAACCCTCTCACCCAAATCGGCCAAGCCGTCCTTCATTGGGATGCCTATAGGTTTGAGTAGCCTTAAACCCTCTCACCCAAATCGGCCAAGCCGTCCTCCCATCGGATTGGGATGCCCTATAGGTTTGAGTAGCCTTAAAACCCTCTCACCCAAATCGCACCCAAGCCTCCGTCCTCCCATCGATTGGGATGCCTTAGTTTGAGTAGCCTTAAACCCTCTCACCCAAATCGGCCAAGCCGTCCTCCCATCGGATTGGGGATGCTTATAGGTTTGAGTAGCCTTAAACCCTCTCACCCAAATCGGCCAAGCCGTCCTCCCATCGATTGGGATGCTTATAGGTTTGAGTAGCCTTAAACCCTCTCACCCAAATCGCCAAGCCGTCCTCCCATCGGATTGGGATGCCTATAGTTTTGAGTAGCCTTAAACCCTCTCACCCAAATCGGCCAAGCCGTCCTCCCATCGATTGGGATGCCTATAGGTTTGAGTAGCCTTAACCCTCTCACCCAAATCGGCCAAGCCGTCCTCCCATCGGATTGGGATGCCTATAGGTTTGAGTAGCCTTAAACCCTCTCACCCAAATCGGCCAAGCCGTCCTCCCATCGGATTGGGATGCCTATAGGTTTGAGTAGCCTTAAACCCTCTCACCCAAATCGGCCAAGCCGTCCTCCCATCGGATTGGGATGCTTATAGGTTTGAGTAGCCTTAAACCCTCTCACCCAAATCGGCCAAGCCGTCCTCCCATCGGATTGGGATGCCTATAGGTTTGAGTAGCCTTAAACCCTCTCACCCAAATCGGCCAAGCCGTCCTCCCATCGAGATTGGGATGCCTATAGGTTTGAGTAGCCTTAAACCCTCTCACCCAAATCGGCCAAGCCGTCCTCCCATCGATTGGGATGCCTATAGGTTTTGAGTAGCCTTAAACCCTCTCACCCAAATCGGCCAAGCCGTCCTCCCATCGATTGGGATGCCTATAGGTTTGAGTAGCCTTAAACCCTCTCACCCAAATCGGCCAAGCCGTCCTCCCATCGGATTGGGATGCCTATAGGTTTGAGTAGCCTTAAACCCTCTCACCCAAATCGGCCAAGCCGTCCTCCCATCGGATTGGGATGCCTATAGGTTTGAGTAGCCTTAAACCCTCTCACCCAAAGGCCAAGCCGTCCTCCATCAGATTGGGATGCCTATAGGTTTGATAGCCTTAAACCCTCTCACCCAAATCGGCCAAGCCGTCCTCCCATCGGATTGGGATGCCTATAGGTTTGAGTAGCCTTAAACCCTCTCACCCAAATCGGCCAAGCCGTCCTCCATCGGATTGGGATGCTTATAGGTTTGAGTAGCCTTAAACCCTCTCACCCAAATCGGCCAAGCCGTCCTCCCATCGGATTGGGATGCCTATAGGTTTGAGTAGCCTTAAACCCTCTCACCCAAATCGGCCAAGCCGTCCTCCCATCGGATTGGGATGCTTATAGGTTTGAGTAGCCTTAAACCCTCTCACCCAAATCGGCCAAGCCGTCCTCCCATCGGATTGGGATGCTTATAGGTTTGAGTAGCCTTAAACCCTCTCACCCAAATCGGCCAAGCCGTCCTCCCATCGGATTGGGATGCTTATAGGTTTGAGTAGCCTAAACCCTCTCACCCAAATCGCCAAGCCGTCCTCCCATCGGATTGGGATGCTTATAGGTTGAGTAGCCTTAAACCCTCTCACCCAAATCGGCCAAGCCGTCCTCCCATCGGATTGGGATGCTTATAGGTTTGAGTAGCCTTAAACCCTCTCACCCAAATCGGCAAGCCGTCCTCCCATCGGATTGGGATGCTTATAGGTTTGAGTAGCCTTAAACCCTCTCACACCAAATCGGCCAAGCCGTCCTCCCATCGGATTGGGATGCTTATAGGTTTGAGTAGCCTTAACCCTCTCACCCAAATCGGCCAAGCCGTCCTCCCATCGGATTGGGATGCTTATAGGTTTGAGTAGCCTTAAACCCTCTCACCCAAATCGGCCAAGCCGTCCTCCCATCGGATTGGGATGCTTATAGGTTTGAGTAGCCTTAAACCCTCTCACCCAAATCGGCCAAGCCGTCCTCCCATCGGATTGGGATGCTATAGGTTTGAGTAGCCTTAAACCCTCTCACCCAAATCGGCCAAGCCGTCCTCCCATCGATTGGGATGCCTATAGGTTTGAGTAGCCTTAAACCCTCTCACCCAAATCGGCCAAGCCGTCCTCCCATCGGATTGGGATGCCTATAGGTTTGAGTAGCCTTAAACCCTCTCACCCAAATCGGCCAAGCCGTCCTCCCATCGGATTGGGATGCTTATAGGTTTTTGTGGCCTTAAACCCTCTCACCCAATCGGCCAAGCCGTCCTCCCATCGGATTGGGATGCCTATAGGTTTGAGTAGCCTTAAACCCTCTCACCCAAATCGGCCAAGCCGTCCTCCCATCGGATTGGGATGCCTATAGGTTTGAGTAGCCTTAAACCCTCTCACCCAAATCGGCCAAGCCGTCCTCCCATCGGATTGGGAATGCTTATAGGTTTGAGTAGCCTTAAACCCTCTCACCCAAATCGGCCAAGCCGTCCTCCCATCGGATTGGGATGCTTATAGGTTTGAGTAGCCTTAAACCCTCTCACCCAAATCGGCCAAGCCGTCCTCCCATCGGATTGGGATGCTTATAGGTTTGAGTAGCCTTAAACCCTCTCACCCAAATCGGCAAGCCGTCCTCCCATCGGATTGGGATGCCTATAGGTTTGAGTAGCCTTAAACCCTCTCACCCAAATCGGCCAAGCCGTCCTCCCATCGGATTGGGATGCCTATAGGTTTGAGTAGCCTTAAACCCTCTCACCCAAATCGGCCAAGCCGTCCTCCCATCGGATTGGGATGCCTATAGGTTTGAGTAGCCTTAAACCCTCTCACCCAATCGGCCAAGCGTCCTCCCATCGGATTGGGATGCCTATAGGTTTGAGTAGCCTTAAACCCTCTCACCCAAATCGGCCAAGCCGTCCGGATTGGGATGCTATAGGTTTGAGTAGCCTTAAACCCTCTCACCCAAATCGGCCAAGCCGTCCTCCCATCGGATTGGGATGCCTATAGGTTTGAGTAGCCTTAAACCCTCTCACCCAAATCGCTCAGCCAAGCCTCCGTCCTCCCATCGGATTGGGATGCTTATAGGTTTGAGTAGCCTTAAACCCTCTCACCCAAATCGGCCAAGCCGTCCTCCCATCGGATTGGGATGCTTATAGGTTTGAGTAGCCTTAAACCCTCTCACCCAAATCGGCCAAGCCGTCCTCCCATCGGATTGGGATGCTTATAGGTTTGAGTAGCCTTAAACCTCTCACCCAAATCGGCCAAGCCGTCCTCCCATCGGATTGGGATGCTTATAGGTTTGAGTAGCCTTAAACCCTCTCACCCAAATCGCCAAGCCGTCCTCCCATCGGATTGGGATGCTATAGGTTTGAGTAGCCTTAAACCCTCTCACCCAAATCGGCCAAGCCGTCCTCCCATCGGATTGGGATGCCTATAGGTTTGAGTAGCCTTAAACCCTCTCACCCAAATCGGCCAAGCCGTCCGTCCCCATCGGATTGGGATGCCTATAGGTTTGAGTAGCCTTAAACCCTCTCACCCAAATCGGCCAAGCCGTCCTCCCATCGGATTGGGATGCTTATAGTTTGAGTAGCCTTAAACCCTCTCACCCAAATCGGCCAAGCCGTCCTCCCATCGGATTGGGATGCCTATAGGTTTGAGTAGCCTTAAACCCTCTCACCCAAATCGGCCAAGCCGTCCGGATTGGGATGCCTATAGGTTTGAGTAGCGTTAAACCCTCTCACCCAAATCGGCCAAGCCGTCCTCCCATCGATTGGGATCCTATAGGTTTGAGTAGCCTTAAACCCTCTCACCCAAATCGCTCACCCAAATCGGCCAATCCGTCCTCCCATCGGATTGGGATGCTTATAGGTTTGAGTGGCCTTAAACCCTCTCACCCAAATCGGCCAATCCGTCCTCCCATCGGATTGGGATGCTATAGGTTTGAGTAGCCTTAAACCCTCTCACCCAAATCGGCCAGCCGTCCTCCCATCGGATTGGGATGCTTATAGGTTTGAGTAGCCTTAAACCCTCTCACCCAAATCGGCCAAGCCGTCCTCCCATCGGATTGGGATGCTTATAGTTTTGAGTAGCCTTAAACCCTCTCACCCAAATCGGCCAATCCGTCCTCCCTCGGATTGGGATGCTTATAGGTTTGAGTAGCCTTAAACCCTCTCACCCAAATCGGCCAAGCCGTCCTCCCATCGGATTGGGATGCTTATAGGTTTGAGTAGCCTTAAACCCTCTCCCAAATCGGCCAAGCCGTCCTCCCATCGGATTGGGATGCTATAGTTTGAGTAGCCTGAAACCCTCTCACCCAAATCGGCCAAGCCGTCCTTCCATCGGATGGGATGCCTATAGGTTTGAGTAGCCTTAAACCCTCTCACCAAATCGGCCAAGCCGTCCTCCCATCGGATTGGATGCCTATAGGTTTGAGTAGCCTTAAACCCTCTCACCCAAATCGGCCAAGCCGTCTCCCATCGGATTGGGATGCCTATAGGTTTGAGTAGCCTTAAACCCTCTCACCAAATCGGCCAAGCCGTCCTCCCATCGGATTGGGATGCTTATAGGTTTGAGTAGCCTTAAACCCTCTCACCAAATCGGCAAAGCCGTCCTCCCATCGGATTGGGATGCCTATAGTTTGAGTAGCCTTAAACCCTCTCACCCAAATCGGCCAAGCCGTCCTCCCATCGGATTGGGATGCTATAGGTTTGAGTAGCCTAAACCCTCTCACCCAAATCGGCCAAGCCGTCCTCCCATCGGATGGGATGCTTATAGGTTTTGAGTAGCCTTAAACCCTCTCACCAAATCGGCCCAAGCCGTCCTCCCATCGGATTGGGATATGCTTATAGGTTTGAGTAGCCTTAAACCCTCTCACAAATCGGCCAAGCCGTCCTCCCATCGGATTGGGATGCTTATAGGTTTGAGTAGCCTTAAACCCTCTCACCCAAATCGGCAAGCCGTCCTCTCCCATCGGATTGGGATGCCTATAGGTTTGAGTAGCTTTAAACCCTCTCACCCAAATCGGCCAAGCGTCCTCCCATCGGATTGGGATGCCTATAGGTTTGAGTAGCGTTAAACCTTCTCAACCCAAATCGGCAAAGCCGTCCTCCCATCGGATTGGGATGCTATAGTTTGAGTAGCCTTAAACCCTCTCACCCAAATCGGCCAAGCCGTCCTCCCATCGGATTGGGATGCCTATAGGTTTGAGTAGCCTTAAACCCTCTCACCCAAATCGGCCAAGCCGCATCGGATTGGGATGCCTAAGGTTTGAGTAGCCTTAAACCCTCTCACCCAAATCGGCCAAGCCGTCCTCCCATCGGATTGGGATGCTTATAGGTTTGAGTAGCCTTAAACCCTCTCACCCAAATCGGCCAAGCCAACCGTCCTCCCATCGGATTGGGATGCCTATAGGTTGAGTAGCCTTAAACCCTCTCACCCAAATCGGCCAAGCCGTCCTCCCATCGGATTGGGATGCCTATAGGTTGAGTAGCCTAAACCCTCTCACCCAAATCGGCAAGCCGTCCTCCCATCGGATTGGGATGCTTATAGGTTTGAGTAGCCTTAAACCCTCTCACCCAAATCGGCCAAGCCGTCCTCCCATCGGATTGGGATGCTTATAGGTTTGAGTAGCCTAAACCCTCTCACCCAAATCGGCCAAGCCGTCCTCCCATCGGATGGGGGATGCTTATAGGTTTGAGTAGCCTTAAACCCTCTCACCCAAATCGGCCAAGCCGTCCTCCCATCGGATTGGGATGCCTATAGGTTTGAGTAGCCTTAAACCCTCTCACCAAATCGGCCAAGCCGTCCTCCCATCGGATTGGGATGCCTATAGGTTTGAGTAGCGTTAAACCCTCTCACCCAAATCGGCCAAGCCGTCCTCCATCGGATTGGGATGCCTATAGGTTTGAGTAGCCTTAAACCCTCTCACCCAAATCGGCCAAGCCGTCTCCCATCGGATTGGGATGCCTATAGGTTTGAGTAGCCTTAAACCCTCTCACCCAAATCGGCCAAGCCGTCGGATTGGGATGCCTATAGGTTTGAGTAGCTTAAACCCTCTCACCCAAATCGGCCAAGCCGTCCTCCCATCGGATGGGATGCTATAGGTTTGAGTAGCCTTAAAACCCTCTCACCCAAATCGTAAACGGCCAAGCCGTCCTCCCATCGGATTGGGATGCTATAGGTTTGAGTAGCCTTAAACCCTCTCACCCAAATCGGCCAAGCCGTCCTCCCATCGGATTGGGATGCTTATAGTTTGAGTAGCCTTAAACCCTCTCACCCAAATCGGCCAAGCCGTCTCCCATCGGATTGGATGCTTATAGGTTTGAGTAGCCTAAACCCTCTCACCCAAATCGGCCAAGCCGTCCTCCCATCGGATTGGGATGCCTATAGGTTTGAGTGGCCTTAAACCCTCTCACCCAAATCGGCCAAGCCGTCCTCCCATCGGATTGGGATGCCTATAGTTTGAGTAGCCTTAAACCCTCTCACCCAAATCGGCCAAGCCGTCCTCCCATCGGATTGGGATGCTTATAGGTTTGAGTAGCTTAAACCCTCTCACCCAAATCGGCCAAGCCGTCCTCCCATCGGATTGGGATGCCTATAGGTTGAGTAGCCTTAAACCCTCTCACCCAAATCGGCCAAGCCGTCCTCCCATCGGATTGGGATGCTTATAGGTTTGAGTAGCCTTAAACCAAAACCCACCCTCTAACCCAAATCGGCCAGCGTCCTCCCATCGGATTGGGATGCCTATAGGTTTGAGTAGCCTTAAACCTCTCAACCAAATCGGCCAAGCCGTCCTCCCATCGGATTGGGATGCCTATAGGTTTGAGTAGCCTTAAACCCTCTCACCCAAATCGGCCAAGCGTCCTCCCATCGGATTGGGATGCCTATAGGTTTGAGTAGCCTTAAACCCTCTCACCCAAATCGGCCAAGCCGTCCTCCCATCGGATTGGGATGCCTATAGGTTTGAGTAGCCTTTAAACCCTCTCACCCAAATCGGCCAAGCCGTCCTCCCATCGGATTGGGATGCCTATAGGTTGAGTAGCCTTAAACCCTCTCACCCAAATCGGCCAAGCCGTCCTCCCATCGGATTGGGATGCTTATAGGTTTGAGTAGCCTAAACCCTCTCACCCAAATCGGCCAAGCCGTCCTCCATCGGATTGGGATGCCTATAGGTTTGAGTAGCCTTAAACCCTCTCACCCAAATCGGCCAAGCCGTCCTCCCATCAGATTGGGATGCCTATAGGTTTGAGTAGCCTTAACCCTCTCACCCAAATCGGCCAAGCCGTCCTCCCATCGGATTGGGATGCTTATAGGTTGAGTAGCCTTAAACCCTCTCACCCAAATCGGCCAAGCCGTCCTCCCATCGGATGGGATGCCTATAGGTTTGAGTAGCCTTAAACCCTCTCACCCAAATCGGCCAAGCCGTCCTCCCATCGGATTGGGATGCCTATAGGTTTGAGTAGCCTTAAACCCTCTCACCCAAATCGGCCAAGCCGTCCTCCCATCGGATTGGGATGCTTATAGGTTTGAGTAGCCTTAAACCCTCTCACCCCAAATCGGCCAAGCCGTCCTCCCATCGGATTGGGATGCTTATAGGTTTGAGTAGCCTTAAACCCTCTCACCCAAATCGGCCAAGCCGTCCTCCCATCGGATTGGGATGCTTATAGGTTTGAGTAGCCTTAAACCCTCTCACCCAAATCGGCCAAGCCGTCCTCCCATCGGATTGGGATGCTTATAGGTTTGAGTAGCCTTAAACCCTCTCACCCAAATCGGCCAAGCCGTCCTCCCATCGGATTGGGATGCTTATAGGTTTGAGTAGCCTTAAACCCTCTCACCAAATCGGCCAAGCCGTCCTCCCATCGGATGGGGATGCCTATAGGTTTGAGTAGCCTTAAACCCTCTCACCCAAATCGGCCAAGCCGTCCTCCCATCGGATTGGGATGCCTATAGGTTTGAGTAGCCTTAAACCCTCTCACCAAATCGGCCAAGCCGTCCTCCCATCGGATTGGGTGCTATAGTTTTGAGTAGCCTTAAACCCTCTCACCCAAATCGGCCAAGCCGTCCTCCCATCGGATTGGGATGCTTATAGGTTTGAGTAGCCTTAAACCCTCTCACCCAAATCGGCCAAGCCGTCCTCCCATCGGATTGGGATGCTTATAGTTTGAGTAGCCTAAACCCTCTCACCCAAATCGTCCAAGCCGTCCTCCCATCGGATTGGGATGCCTATAGGTTTGAGTAGCCTTAAACCCTCTCACCCAAATCGGCCAAGCCGTCCTCCCATCGGATTGGGATGCCTATAGTTTGAGTAGCCTTAAACCCTCTCACCCAAATCGGCCAAGCCGTCCTTCATCGGATTGGGATGCCTATAGGTTTGAGTAGCCTTAAACCCTCTCACCAAATCGGCCAAGCTGTCTCCATCAGATTGGGATGCTTATTTTCTCGAAAACCCCCCACTTTCTTCAAAAGCGATGTTGCCGAGGGCTCTGAAGTACCCCAATCTGAAATGACCAACTTTGAGAGGAATTATTGGTACCATTTAGGGATTAACCAATGGGCCAGGACCTCACTAGAATAAACCTGACATTCCAGGACTGAAATGGAATTAAACTTAGAAAAATCCAGAAAGTCGCCAAGTCGAGCCGTACGGATGGTTTGGGTACCTGAGTGACCTTAGCCGTACGGCTGGTTTAGGCACGCTCAGTCCCTATAAATTGAACCCCATGCTGATCATTTCAAGGGGGAGGAAACGTTTGAGAGCTGTTACTCTGCCAGTTTGAGAGCAGAAAGTAAGTGATACACATATTTGAGTGAAAAGAGAGGAAGATAGGCATAACCATCATAGGTGAAGCCTCCTTCTCCCCATTTCTTATCATCTCAAACTCTTTTATCTTTGTTCATATTACTTATTTATCTTGTATTGTTTCTTCTTGTTCTTGCAAAGTCTTGTCCATTTCAAGCACTTTACATTTCTGCAAGTCTTGTCCATTTTCAAGCACTATATCTATATATTATACAAGTCTTGGCCTTCCAAGCTATATATATTATGATTTATATATGTATATGATCCAAATCATGAGGTGATTCAAGGTCCCCTTCACACATAGTGTGTGATTTATGGATAAAACCTAGGATGATCATGTTTTGTTAAATTTCATGTTGATGTTGTTCTTGTTTGGCCATAAGAGTCATGATTGGGGGATAAAGTTTCAATCTTATCATCCCAACCATGATCTAGCCTTAAATCACCAAGTATGAGACATAAAGATTTGATCTTTATGTTATATTTTTGACCCTAATGGTTTAATCTTGTATAATAAGTCCATTTGTGGTAAAGTTTCAATCTTTATCCACCAAAATGGTCATTTTGGTCTAAATGCCATGTTATCAACTTTTCATAAAATCTCTCCAATGATTGCCTTTGATCACACCTAAATCTTGTTTTTGGGGTTCCTTTGATGATCAAGTGCATAGGAATGAACTTTCCAAAGTTTTGTTGTTAATCATAAACTGGAAATCAACATTCCAGTCCAGTTTTAGCAAAGATACTCTGCTTTAACTGAAACTGGACTGTTTTCTGATAAACTGTAAAAAATGACTGGAGAGCCCTCCCCATCCGTACGGCTACTTTGGCCAGGGAGGGCATTTTCCAGTTTCTTCCTTTTCTGACCAGAAAGTTTGCAAAATAAACCTTTTCTGTTAAATAATTAACTGGTTTTGCCAAAACAGTCAGTTTCTCCCATTTTGAAAACACACACACACACACATGCACTTTCGTTAACTAATATTAGGGAGACTCGGTCCTATCCGAGGTGACTTGGTGACGTGAACTCTTCCCAAGGCGTAACCTGACCTCCGAACTAATAGAATCTCTAACCTTTTCTTTTGTTGGGTTAAATAATTAACAAAAGTGGCGACTCCATTATGTTTTGTGAGATAACTGTGTTCGGCTTTTTCGCCCCAAAACTCGTCGCGATCCTCCGCGCCGGGGGCGGGATCCTTACAGATAGGAAGTTGCTTGTCGATCCAAAGGACATCTACACTCCAATTGCCATCCGTCTTGAGTTCGAAGCTACCAAAAACATGGCCGAATATGAGGCATGCATAGCGGGGCTAGAAGCGGCCCTAGAAAGAAATGTCACAGAGCTAGAAGTGTTCGGTGACTCCCTGCTCCTTATCAATCAAACATCGGGTAAATGGCGAATTCAAGACCCGACCCTCCAACAGTATGGTCAACACCTCTAAGAATTGGTTGAACAATTCTAAGACATCACGTTCAACTATTTGCCAAGGGACAAGAACGCTTTGCCGATGCTTTGGCTACTATAGCCTCACTGGTGAGATGCCCAAAGGAAAAAAAGGTGAAACCCTTCAAAATTTCAAGAAGGACCAGTCCGGCATACTGCATGAACATTGAGATCAATGAAGTCCAAGATAACCCCCCGTGGTACACTGACATCATGAATTTTCCCAACAACGGCACCTTTCCCGAGAACAGCAATGGGAAAACCTGAATAGCACTACAAAAGCTAGCCGCCAGATATGTGTTGATTGGAAACTGAGTCTACAAGAGACATCATCAGGGATCAATCTTTTATGTGAAGGGTTCATCGAGTCCATGAAGTCCAAGAAATCATGACCCCACATGAATGGGATTATGTTAGCCAAGAAGATACTCCGTATTGGCTACTATTGGACTACAATGGAAAGAGACTGCATCGAGAAAGTCAAGAAATGCGCCAAGTGCCAGTTCCATGCTAATCTACAACATGCTCCACCTTCACAACTGTACAACATGACCACACCTTGGTCATTCTTTTATTTGGGCATAGATATCATCGGCAAAGTCCATCCTACGGGGAGCAACGGACAGTCATTCATCCTTGTGGATGTGGACTATTTCACAAAATGGGTCGAAGCACAAGCTTACCGAGTTCTCAATGCCAAGAAAGTGGCCGAATTCGTGAAGAACAACATCATGTGCCGATATGGTATTCCTCACGAGATCATCCCGACAATGGTTCTCACTTCGAGAAAGAAATGGATGCGCTTTTGGTTAACTACAAAATTACCAAGCACAAGTCATCCCCGTACCGTCACCAAGCCAATGGAGCGGTCGAAGCAGCAAATAAGACAATCGAAGTCATCATACGAAAAATGGCTTCAACAGGAAGGGATTGACCCGAGAAATTACCACTAGCATTGTGGGGCTACCGCACATCAATACGGTCAGCAACGGGAGAAACCCCGTACTCATTAGTTTATGGTTCTGAAGCCGTACTCCCGGTCGAACTCGAGGTTCATTCTCTACAGGTCTTACTCGAAAACCAAGTCAACGAGGTTGACTGGATGCAAAGTCGATATGAGAAATTAGCCCTACTCGACGAAAAGAGGCTAATAACGTTTGAACGCACAAGGGCTTATCAACAAAGAATGGCAAGGGCTTTCAACAAGAAGGTGAAGCCTCGAAATATCAAAGTGGGAGATCTAGTACTAAGACAACATCCCCCCAATGCCATGAATCCCTTGGGAAATGGGGACCTCGATGGATCGGTCCGTACGTGGTCAAGAAGATACTAAGCGGCGGTGTAGTCCGACTCGGGATTTAGACGGAGACCAGCTGCCAAAGAAGTCAACCTCGACAAGTTGAAGAGATTCTACGCTTAATAAATAAAGACCATTAAAAAAAAAAAAAACGCTCGCTAGGTTGAAAACCCGTAAGGGCGGCCTAGGCAAAAATTAGAGCACGTGCAAAAAAAGAAGCCCGCTAGATTGAAAACCCGAAAGGACGGTCTAGGCAAAAAAATGGGTGCACAAAAAAAATGGTCTTCATTTGTTTGAACTACGGAGACCTGAGCCTCTCTACAAGAGGAACGTAGGCAACCTTCGGGTGCGGTCTAAAACAATAAATTTTACCCAATCATGTCATAACAAAATGCAATTTTTATTCATCTCTTGAACTATTTTAACCATTACAACGGACGATGTGAGCAATAAAAGACAATAAAACATTAAAAATCCTAATAAGTGTCTACTTAATTGCAATCTTGGGGTACAAAGAAAAGTCTAATCTTTCTTCTGTTTGGGAACCCATTGTTTCTTGCTATGGCCTTTGACCCTCTTAGGTGGGGGAGGAGCACTCTTAGAACCACCAAGGCGAGAGAAGACGCTAGGACGGGATGGAGCTTCATCAACAACCTTCCCTTTGCCTTTGTCAAAAGAGGCCTTGACCGGAGCCTTGTAAGGACGCCTCCACACATCAGGAGAATGGCCCTTACCTTTGCCTTTCTTATTCTTCAGAAAATAACGTGGCCTAGGGGCTTCAACATGAACCATCGGCTTCGAAGGTTCCGCAATAACCTCATTTGGCCTCCCCAAATGGTCGAAGACACTCGGGCGTGCCTTCACAATAGTGGACTTCACTTGCTCACCTTCGGGGATGGACACTTTCACCTCAAAGGAAAAAGTCATGGGGGCCATTCTTGACTAGAATTGGAGGCTTAAAGAGATGAGAAGTAGTGCAGAATATTGCTGTGTGACCAAACTGGTCGAAATGGGTTCAAATTTATAGCTGTTGGAAAACCCAGTTTAGAAAAGAAAGGGGCTGTAAATCAGCAGCCCAGACGCGGGCGCCTCCCCCTTTGGACCTGAAACGCACGCGCCTCCCATCTCCATTGCCAGATGCGCGCGCCGTTGATAGACGACAGAACAGAACAGCCCTTGTCAGTTCAGCAACTACCCAGGCATCTCAACGCCTTCGACCTGCAGTCAGTTCAGAATCTACAGCAACAAAGCAACATTCACCCGCAACAAGTGGAACACTTTGGGCACACATTTTGTTTGTAAAGAGTCTACACCTAAGATCGAGTCTAAATAAAACATAAAAAATGTAGATAAAATAGCTAGGATTGTAAATATTTGCTAAATGTTATTACATGTTAAAAATAAATTATTCAGGCACTCATCCTCCCCGGTCTATTCCGAATCATCTCCACGAGCACTGTGCTCATCCTCCTCATCACCACTCTCAGTTTCTTTATCATCATCATCGTACTCTTCTTCAGACTCCTCAACAACGATCACGTGACGAGCTCTCTTTGGCATTCTCGCCGATGAACTAGCACCTCCGCGGCTCAAGCTCCTACTCAGTGACCGCCTAGCCGACTGCACAGCCTCATCCACATAAAGGGCCTCATCTCTGCAACCTCGCCCCATGCCACGGGCACCCCGAGCGATGCCTCTAGCAGCTCTGGACACGGTCCCTGTAGCCTCCCTGGTCAAATTAGCCATGTCTCTACATAGCTCCAGGACTCTCTCCTCCAGATGGCGCAACCTGCTCTGCATCCCCTTGTTCTTGCGGCCTATATGCCTATAGGCAGCCACGGGTATCTGTCACAGCAGAAACAAAAAACCACATCAGTGTACTGAGATAAGACAGACTAGAACAGAAAAGTGGACCGTAATCAGAAACGTGCAAGAAAAGTAAAATTCATACCACAGCACTCTAGGCCGGAGGCTCCCTCTCCGGTGACATATCTTCCGGGACTATCTCCCTCTGCTCATCAACAATCCCAAAATTCGAGTACGTATAGTACGAAGGAGGCAGAGGAGGATCAAAGCAATAACCCGCCCCAGTGGGGTAAAACTGCGCAGAGGTCGAAGGGGCAGGCTGTGTTCCCCGAGGATCGGCATACATAAAGCCCGGCATCAGATGGTTCGCCCGAAAAAGGCCATAATCCTGGTAAAGATAGATAAAAGGGGTAGCATCAACCCCTGCCACATACATGACCCTATCATCCTCAGACAATGCACCCCAGTTACGAGGGCAGAAAGGAGGGAACTCTGGAACCGCCGGCCTAGATGGGTTATAATAATCCACCATCTGGCTCCCATGCTGCCAGTACACCCTCTCTCCCAAGTACATAGCCATGCACTCCACCAAGCTCATCAGTAATCTAGAACGAGTGGGTAGCAGAGTATGCTCTATGCCACCATAAATCGGTCTCCAGAGGAACAATGACTGAGACACAGACTTAGGCCTCAGACCATCCAGATACTGCCGGGCTGAAACCAAGCTGATGGGGGCGGTGCTAGTCTTCACATTCCTGGTCTTGTAGGACCACTTAGCACAGTCGGGATACAGGGGCTGTCCCTCCCACTCAATCCGAAAATCTCTCATCCCCAAGATAGCGAAGGCCCACAGCTGCAAACAGAAACAAAGGCAGAAATTAAACACAGTTGAAAGTGCAGAAATGACAGAAATCGGAAAAAGGGCAGAGTAATGAGTATACCTCCCAAGCAAGGGAGAACCCGGTAACCGAGCTCTGAGTCGAACGGCTGGTCAAGTCCATACCCCGATAGCATGCAGCCAGGCCAGCTGCACCCCAGTTATATTGAGCATCCTGATCCAGGTCAATCAGAAGGTCCAACAAGGACAAAGAGACAGAACTTCCCCCATTCGCAAATAGGATGTGGGACAAAGCAAACCAGATGAAACACCGAGCCACCGCCTCGACCCTGTCAGCGGTAACTCCCCGAGACTCAGCCTCAAGGACTCTAAAATAAGTCCGGAACTTCCCCCAAGTCACTCGAGAGTTCTTCACCACAAGCTCGCAATCGACTAGATCCAACAACTCAGCAGGTGTCCTAGCAGTCCCGGCAACACCACAAGGGACAGGTACCCCCGAAAAAGGCAAACCGGTCAGAGCCGTAAAGTCAGTCGGGCTCATAGTCACTTCCCCCATCAGCAAGTGGAAAGTGTGGGTGGTATCCTACTATCTCTCCCTCAAAGCCTGAATCACATCAGGATCATTCTTCAGCGAGGGTAAACTTGTAATGAAAGGGCCGAAAAATGTAGCAGCCACCCGAGTCTGTACATTCTCTCCAGTTTCCTCCATACAGAAATGGATGCCTGAGCCCCACCGTGGATTTCAGTCAAACGGTTCCACCTCTGAAAGGAAACAAGAGACAAAGAAAAATTCATCAGCATAACGTCTAGAAAATGGCCAAACCCAACATGAAGAAATTCAACATGGCAATGGCATGGTGTGCGAACAAGTGTGTGAACATGCAAATTGGTGTCCAAACATCCTCTTCATAAAAAATAAACAATGATAACAACATGGAAGCATGATCAGAAGGGTTACTGCAGCAGTATCACGGACAAAATGGTACGACCCTAGAATGCAAAAATCATCAAAGAAGACGAATAATTCTTACCAATCCCGCAGAAACAAAGTGGGAGATATGAGTATGGGACTCATAAGTCAGTTGCCTTGGGTCCATAGCCTCAACCCCGACCTCAGAGTCTTCTCCCATGGGCATCTCAAAAGGAGGAGTTTGATGAGAACCCGACATGATTCCTCGATGGAATGGTCTCAAATGAGCAAAGGAAGCGTTTTGGGATGTTTTCCTTAAGAAAATTTGACTCAGAATGCAGAGGGTTTGGGCAATTTTTGAACTTGGCCCGATGTGCCGCGCGTGCGTCCCACAGCTGTTCTCAGACGTGGGCGCTTCCCGTGTCCTGGTCAGGTTCAAGTTCCCATGCAGGAATAAATACATCACATCAATATACATTCAACTCCCATCCGAGTTTTCAGCTCCGCCTTGGGGTGTTTCAAGTACAAAAACTCCGCAACGGACACCGTTAAATCCAACGGTTACAAAAGTTAAGGTCAATCTCGACATTTTCCTCACTAAAGGGAAAACATTCTTTCGGTCCGTAGTCAACTGTGCCCGCACCCCGCAAAAGTCAACTGCAACTCCAAGCAGCACACAGCTTCAAAACAACAATTTGGTCCGTGGTGAACCACCGGAATCACAACCTCTTTATCAGCAAAGTCTATCCAACAAATCCACATTCATTTCAAGTCCCCTATACGGGCTCTAAACCAGCAGATGGATTCTCGGATCCCGCAAGTCCCCTATACGGACTCTAAATCAGCGGACAGGATTCTCGAATCTCGCTAGTCCCCTATACGGACTCTAAATCAGCAGACGGATTCTCGGATCTCGGTAGTCCTCTATACGGACTCTAAATCAGCAGACGGATTCTCAGATCTCAGACGGATTCTCGAATCTCGCTAGTCCCCTATACGGACACTAAATTAGCAGACGGATTCTCGGATCTCGCTAGTCCTCTATAGGGACTCTAAATCAACAGACAGATTCTCGGATCTCGCTAGTCCCCTATGCGGACTCTAAATCAGTAGATGGATTCTCGGATCTCGCTAGTCCCCTATACGGACTCTAAACATTGGCCACGGTGGGCCGATTTCTATCACCGCACCCCTTTTATCAGCAAAATTCGCTCACACAGGGAGCGCACCTCTATCTCTTGTAATTTCAAGATTCTTGTTTTCATCGAGTCTTTGCTTTTTTCTTGGTGATGTCCTCTTTATCAGCAAAGTCTATCTAACAAATCCACATTCATTTCAAGTCCCCTATACAGACTCTAAACCAGCAGATGGATTCTCGGATCTCCCTAGTCCCCTATACGGACTCTAAATCAGCAGACGGATTCTCGAATCTCGCTACTCCCCTATACGGACTCTTAATCAGCAGACGGATTCACGGATCTCGCTAGTCCTCTATACGGACTCTAAATCAGCAGACGGATTCTCGGATCTCAGACGGATTCTCGAATCTCGCTAGTCCCCTATACGGACTCTAAATTAGCAGGCGGATTCTCGGATCTCGCTAGTCCTCTATAGGGACTCTAAATCAACAGACAGATTCTCGGATCTCGCTAGTCCCCTATACGGACTCTAAATCAGTAGACGGATTCTCGGATCTCGCTAGTCCCCTATACGGACTCTAAACATTGGCCACGGTGGGCCGATTTCTATCACCGCACCCCTTTTATCAGCAAAAGTCGCTCACACAGGGAGCGCACCTCTATCTCTTGTAATTTCAAGATTCTTGTTTTCATCGAGTCTTTTCTTTTTTCTTGGTGATGTCCTCGGTGGATGTTTTGTTCTTTCATCGACGCGTTTTGCTTCGCAATCCACATCACCGAGGGGCTCTGTAGACACCCCGCCTTGGACCGCTCATCCCGATTGCACATTTGATTTTGTGTTTCTCCCTATTTTAAGTGTTTCTCGTTAGTTCCTGACTAACTTCATTAAGTCCAGGGACCAAACTGAATAACTGTGCTGACTTTTTAGTCCATTCTGTCATTTTTGCCATCTCTAAGTCACGCGCTTCCATCCTTTGGGGCCAGAGGCGCACGCATCCCACCACCAAGGCAGGAGGCGCGCGCACCTGGGCGTCAGTTACAGATTTCTGTCCAAGAATCCCTCCCTTGCTCCTTTTAACAGGATTTGCCCGGGAAACTGATGTTGATGACTTGGTTTTGGCACCAAAAACTCACATTCTTCACCTATATAAACACCTCTAATTCACCTTTGAATAGGAGGAAGATTTTAATCACTAAGCAAAAACTATACACAAATACTTACAAGACATTTTCCTAAAAACCTCTTGAAGGGGTCTTTGAAGTTCTTTGAAGTATAGGTAAAAGACTACTCTTTTCTCCCCTTTTTTACTTCTTCTCCTCTCTTTTTCTTTTACTTTAATCAAAGTGCAATCACCCAAATATTTTGGGACATGACACCGGAGACTACTTCACTTCATTGAAGCTAGTCAAGGAGTCATCTCCCCACATTCCAAAACCCCTTTTATTACAATCAAAAAATAGGAAGAACATCATTTTATTCATGTAGATTTTGAACAAGCAAGACCAACATTAGTTGGGCGAGATGGGTGTTTAAGTACTTCCCATCTCGTAACCTAACCCCCGAACCTCATAAACAAGAATCTCTGTTTTCGTAAATCAAACTTAAGCTACACATTAGGTTTTTCTTATGTTCCTCTAAAACATAGGTGGCGACTCTAAAACACAAATAGACATCCTAAGAAATTCTTTCGCCGCTCTAGCCAAGCGGTGGGCCCTCCCGGGGTATCTACAATTTCACTCACTCACTTAGGCTCATTTCATAACGCTTATTTGATAAAGTGCGCATTTGCAATTGAGTTTATCAAGGGTACAAAAAGAATTTCAAAACAGCTATTCACCCCCCTATAGCTATTTTTATACCCTTGTTGCCCCTTTGGGACCAACAAGTGGTATCAGAGCAAACACCTTTATAAAACGTTTTTGTTTTCAAGCTTAACAGCTTGGGTGCCGATTCGAAATGGCAAACTCAAAACCTATAGCAACTGCAAACTACACTCATGTTCCAGTCTTTGATGAAGATCATGACACCGTGGTTTATGGACCTTACATCCCAATGAAAGCGAATCTAAATCCGCGCACCAACGCTGCTCAACCAACAGTCAAGAAACCAAAGGAAGAATGGTCTGAAGAAGAAATTAGAAGAGTTGCAAATGATGGGAAAGCAAGAAACATTCTCCTCAGCACTCTAAGCACGGCTATGAAACAACAAGTCATGCATTGTGCTACCGCCAATGAATTATGGGATGCTATTGAAGAGCATATCGAAGGAGACACTGTGTGCAAAGAGAACAAGAGATACGAAGTACAAAAGAGATTCAACAATTTCTCTCAACTCCCCGGTGAAACATTAAGACAGACTTATGAACGCTACTGTGAAATTATCAATCTCTGTATTTCACTTGGAAAGAAGTTTTCTAATAAGGAATTAAATGTTAATTTCCTTACTGCTTTTGGATCTAGATATCTCCATAAATCTAGCGCCCTCAAAGACGCTGGAACTTTGGATGATTGGAATTTAAGGAACCTTTATGCTAATCTCAAGGTTTATGAACTCAAACTTCAGCGCATCAGTGAAACTAAAGGAAAGTCAAAGTCCATTACTATGGTGGCGCATAGAGAGGAAGCGCCTGCGCCGGTTGAGAAAAGTTCTGATCCCAAAATCTCTACTTCTGAGCTATTAGACATGGATTATGAAGACTTCGCTTTATTTATGAAGAAATTCCAGAAGTTCAGAAAATTCTCAAAACCCGGCTCATTCAACAAAGCTCAAGGATCTACCAGCAGAGCTCCTCCAAAGTTCACAAGGAGCAGTGATTCAAAAAGGAAAGAAGACCTTTTGTTTTAATTGCAGGAAACCAGGATCGCATCAAGCTGCCCAATTCCCAAGTCCGAGTACATGCAGAAATAGAGCAGCCACACTCCTAAATTCAATAGTCACAAAGGAATGGTTGCTGAAGAAGAATCTCCATCAAATGATCATAACACGTGGATTGAAACAGACTCGGAAGAGAGCGATGAAGATTTCGATGATGGACTTGTGTGCTTGGTGGCAAAGGATGATGAAGATGATGCTTATGACTCTGATGATGACTACTCCGATGGTGGATTATTATTCTCCAGGTGTGATTTATGTGCTAGAAGCAAACTCAGAAAGAGTGAATATATTAGACCTCAAGTTGCACCTATTCCTACAATCAATCACGACGAGGACATTGTAAAGCAAGAAAAGTTATTCAAAGAGGCTGAAAATGTAATCAGTCGATTTAGTGATATGAAGGAAGCTTTGGCACTGTCATGTGATGAAATTTCCCAGCTTAAGACCGAGAAATCTCTATTAAAATCTGAACTCACCCTCCTTAAGAAGCAGATAAAGAGTATGACTCCTCTTACTGTTAAAAACACTTATCTAACGGAACATAACTCATTACTTAAAGTTCACAACGATGAATTAGTTACTCAAATTACTGATCTTAAAAAGATTACAAATGAGTGGTCCAATTCTCGTGTCACTATGGACGGTATCTTTGAGGCCCAAAAAGTCAGTGGTGATAAAAGTGGCTTGGGATTCACATCAACTAGTGACAACTTTAAGTATGATATTTGTGCTGAAAGAGACAGTGAATTTATACCTCAGCAAACTCATGAAATTCCCAAGGAAAAACATTCTAATTCAATGGGTAAAGGACATGAAAAAGTCAAGAGACAAACTTCCATTATGTCTACTCCCCAAGGAAAAACATTCTACCTTCAGAGGCATATCATCTTGCCCAACCAAGGTGCGGGGGTCGAAAATCTCAGGGGATCCGTCCTCTATTGCAGCAACCAGTTCTTTCCCTAGATCAATTAAATCCGGCACAACCAACTCTTCTCCAAATAACCCTTGCTTGCATCACCACACCATTCCATTCATCATCCGTGACTTCCTCTTTGGATTTCTTGGGAGCCCACTCCCCAAACTCGTACTTGTCATACTGACCCCAGACGGGTTCTTCTTCTTTATTGTTTCCTTCTACGGACCAAGCCTTAAATTGTTTCACCATCTCGGGCACCCCTTTGAAAGAGAATTCATGTGTCACCGTAGTCTTGGTGGGACTGGGCATTTTGGGCGTATCCACGAATGCCCTCCTCACGGGGTTGGCGGTCATCCCTCGGAACCTCATAAAATCCTCTTGAAGCTTGTCCCAATTGGTTACCATTGGCTCCTTTTTCCTCAGGGCTTCGGTTTGGACCCCTCCTTTTGCGAAGTAGCGGCTTATATCAAAGGTATACGGGCGAAGGTTAGGATCCTTATACGGGACTCCTTGAGCCAGGCATTCCTCCAATTTGATCTTATGCGGGTGAGATGATGTAAGGAGGGACCAAAGGGATATGTTGGCTTGGGTCCTTTTTAGTTGAGTAAGGACGGGGTCTTCCTTTTCGAGATCCATGTCTCCCGCCTCCTTGGCAAAAGAGGGTGGTAAGCGGTGTTCCTATGTTGGAGGTTTCTTGGGGTTCTCCGTGTGTACTTGCCTGGAGCGGGTCAACAGACTTACTTCTGCAAAGCCATAAAATTTCTCCAATTCTTCCACGGGTGTTGGCAGATCTTTAGTGGAGTAAGGCCATGCTTCCTTTCTTAACTCATTTACTGTGATCATCCCCTTTGAGGCATAGGCAGACTCACGGATTTCTTTGAGGGAAACAGGATGGGTTTCTTGTTCTTCCCAGACTCCTACGGTCTCTAAGAGTTTTTCCAAAGTCAACATGCAACAGAAGTGGTCTGGAAACATCGACCCATCACAGTCAAACTGAGGTGGTAGTGAAAGTGGTGGCAAGGACAGGAAGTCGTCTAAAGTTGGAAAGTCTTCCTCTTTTCTTGGGGATGGGATATGGGGAGGCACATAGGAAGATACCTCATCATCATCACTTTCACAGAGAATCCGAAGTTCTTCGTGAGACATGGAGCGAATTTCCCCTCTCACTTGGGTGAGGTGCCCTTCATAATTGGAGATCCCCGGGCTACTTGACACTTCGAACACATTCCCCTCATTGTGGTGACATACCCTTCTAACTAACCTTTTGTCGGTTGGTGAGCTACATGGTTCTGTAACATGGAAATGATCGTTGTGAGGAGGACAACACTCATTTGGACCGTGGCTTTGTCCTTCCACCTCGTTCTTAGTAGCCTTTTTCATTTCCTCCATGCATTCTTCGTACGTTAGATTGTGCTCGGTAAGCTTAATCACAATCAACTCGTTGGCATTCCGGTGTGGGACTCTTGCACTCAATACGTTGGCCACCATACAATCCGGGGGGCATTTCATCTTTCCCTTTTGTACATATGCCCACAGGATGTCCTTCCATCTTTCCCCGATTTCCATCAGCGGGGTGTTAAATTCCAAGAAGGTTACCAGTGCTGGTTCTCCAAGCTCGATCATGTTCACACTGTCTTGCCCGAACTTAATCAAGTTGATGTCGCTGTTGTCGGGGAAGGGGTTGTTAACACCATTTGGGCCACGAGTGTGCTCAAACTTTCCCTTGTCAATCAGGTCAAGGATGATGCGATTTACTACGGAGCATTCATCGGTGTTGTGTCCATGATAATTGTGAAAAGCACATCTCTTACTCTTGTCGAGGTGTTTCTCAGGGTTCTTGGGTTGGTAGTTAACTAAAGGCTTTGCAAGGCCTTGTTTGACTAGCCCTTCAAATACCTTGCTTATAGGCATCCCAAAATCTTCAAACCTCACATATGGACGTCTCTCCGAGTTTTCGGCCCTTTGTGAGGCTTGCCTCGGGTTTTCCCCTTAGATGTTGTTGACTATCCCCGAGGTTTCCTTCCCTTTACCGGTGGTTGGAGGGCGGTATCTATAGGAGCTACCACTACCTTGGGCAGAGGATTGCTTGTTGAGAGCCTTCTCAAACTTGGACCCATCGGTTACCATAGCCCGGAGATTAGGGTAGAAGTGGTGACTGATCAAAGCCCGCAATTGAGGTTTCAAACATGACTAGAAAATATCTAGTTACTCATCCTCAGTAGGTGGATTGGAAATTTCTCCAAGTTTGTAATTCCACCTCTTGTAGAATTCTCCAATCGGTTCATCGTTCCTTTGCAAGGTGCTTTGCAAGTCAGTGCGATTGGTTTCCCACTCCAAATTAGACCGGTATTTGGTGAGGAATTCTTCTTTGATTCGGTCCCATGTGATCCGAGACTCATCCTTTAGGTTAAAGAACCATTTGAGTGCATTTCCTCTCAGAGACAGTTGGAAGTGATCGGCCATTTGTTGCACGGTACAACCCTACGCCCTCATTGCTAAGGTGTAGGCATTGAGATGAGTCTGGGGGCAGGCGGTTCCATCAAACTTATCAATCTCCGGCATTTTGAATCTGTGATGAAGGGGAACAATTTTATCGGGATCGGTGATTCCCAAGGCGAACTTCTTCTCGTTCATCCCCTCAAACCTTTCTTCCATTTATTTCAACTTTTCTATCAACCATCCCATTTGAGGGTCCATGTGCGGGCTAGATTTAATGGATCTCATGGTTTGGGTTGTCACCGGCATTATGGTCGGAGGCACGGTGGTGGATGGTATTACTGGGGGAAGGCATTGAGGTGGTACATGGGTGTAGACATACTCATATCTCTGATTACTTGCTGGATTGTACGGTGGAGTGGCTTTAGAGGTTTGTGCCGCTGGGTGGTGAAATTGGTATGACACCCCTTGGGATGTGGTTGGTAAAGCAGGAGGTGGTAACCCGGCGGTGGCTGGAGCTAAGGGTGCTCGGCTCGTTGGGATTGGACCATACGGGTTGAATCCAAGCGGATACGTGGGGAAACCTCCTGGCAAGATAAAAGGAACCTGGGTGGTGGGCAAACTGGTTTGGAATGCGGGATGTGAGGTCGCCATATTAGGGTAAGTTTGGGGAGGAGGAACTCGGTTATAGCCTTGGGGTTGCACATTCTCAACCTCCTCTTCATCAATGATTTCCACAAAACCTCCATCATTCTCAAACACGACGGCTACCCCCCTCTGTCTCATAGCTTCTACAACCCTATTCTGCATATCTTCCTGATGTTTTCTGACACTTTCTTCCCTGGCCCTAGCGGCCTCTAGAGCTCGTACCAACTCTTCCCTGGTGAGCCCATTAGGATCAACTGCGTTGTCACCCCCACTACTACTTCCTGCTGGACTAGTCATTCGGAGAAGTCTGAGTGAGGCTGCTGATGAACTGTCAGACTCGGCACTAACCAGACGACGACCCGGAACTCTGACCCACTTCTTATGAGTTGCGGAGGAGTAGGATGTTCACTTCAGACTCGGGTATCAATTTGGGCTAGTGTTTGGGAAGAGGCTTAGGCCATGCAACATGAAAGCTTATTGTCCTTATTTTTGTTCCTGTTTACTTAAAACGCATTTTATTCCTAATTGGTTAGAAAAGATTTCTCTTCTTTTTCGCAACTAATCTAAATCTTGGATTAGTGGAGGCCATCACAACGCCTATAGACCCCTCGTATTTCACATGTATTTCACACTCCCAAGAACGGACTGTAACGGGTGAGGGTCCTATAGGGCACGCAGCTTCTACCGATCGAAAGAACCCAACATAGGGTCTAGTGCGTCACAAAGTTCCAATGCACCGGCCATTCTTATCATAGTTAAGTCTCGGTTAAGGTTAAGATTGACTTAACGCTCCAACAAAATTCCGGCATGGCCTCATTTTAAATGAGGGATCTCGGATCTTAGCCCTGGGCTTAAAGATGATTAGAATGGGTCAAGCATTAGAGCTTAATGATGCGGTGTCAACCTATCCTTAATACATGACTTTGGTTAATTATGGTTGGAATTAACGCATAAGTCAAGGACCAGGTCAAAGATGACCTTGGTCACACTTGCTTTCACAAGGATTCGTGACTCGGGCATTAACTTGGCCATAATCAACTTCGGGCACGTATTAGGGACGTGATGACGTGAACTAGACCAAAAACCAACCACGGTCACGGTATTGGTGTGTCACGGACAAGTGTGGTTGACTCAGCTCGGAAGGGGAGGTGGAATGGACCCGTGCGCGCGAGAAGGACACAAGAGCACCAATCAAGCTACATCCTGGCATCCATCCCGGTTTTAAAGGGTTTTTGGAACGTGCACAAGGTCAAGTGCGCGTTGTGTGAATCCTTCTATGTTCCCTTTTGAGTCAAAATAGGAATTTTCAATTTTTTTTAATATCATGAACAATATATGAACAAGTATAATGAACAAGCATTTGCACAAGTAATCAAGCAAGGATATGAACAAGCAAGGATCAAAATTTTGTACATGGAAAGGTTGGGCACAACCAAAGGTTTTTGAAACAAAAATTTTACCACAAGAACAACAACCTTTTTGGAAATCATTTGTACAAAAAGGTTGTGCACAACAAAAGAATTTGCGAAACCAAATTTTTTATAAAAGGGGTAATTCACAATGAGGTTTTGAAACCCAATTTTATGTCCAAAAGATTTGTGCATTACCAAGCTATGAAAATCGAGTTTTAGCCAAGAAAACGAAGGCAAGGGTGCACAAGTAGAGGCTGTAAATGGAACCTGGACAAGAAGAAATGCAAGGGGACCATCAGAATGCTTCTACCCTACACAAAATTGTTAGCTTGAAGCATTCTGTGGGCCCAGCCAAACTAGCCGTACGGCTAGAGCAGTAGCTCCATTATTTTTGCAAATTTTTAACTTTTGATCATCAAGCCCGATTTTATTGCATTTACAGAACAGTTTCACTCCCAGAAATCAAAACTGAAACGTAAAATACACACAAAACATGCACAAAGTCAACAAACGGGGACGGGAGTTTGACCCACACAAAAGTGTCCCAAAGCTTCTAAAAACAAGTTTGCAAACACTTTATTCCCCAGCGGAGTCGCCACTGTAAGATACCCGGAGGAAAAACGAATAGTTCCCTCGAGAATCAAACACGGTACTTTAACGAAAAACGGAGTCGCCACGTTAGTTTAACTTTAAACCCAAACTTAACGAAAAATGTTAGAGACAAAGGATTCGGAGGACAGGTTACGCTTTGGGAAGAACTTAACCGGTAGTTCACCCAAAGTGCCTCAGAAAAAACGGAGTCTCCCTAAGTTTGTTAACTAAAATTGTGCAAGTGTGTGTGTGTGTGTGTGTGTTCTTGAAAATGGGAGAAACTGACTTTTAACAAAATCAGTTAGAAACTTAACAAAAAAAAAGGTTTGTTTTGTAAACAGTTTAACAGAAAAGGGGAAAGACTGAAAAATCACCCCTCTGACCAAACTAGCCGTACAGCTGGGAAGGTCATCCCTGGGGTTTTTTACAGATTGTCAAGAAATCAGTCCAGTTTCAGGCAGAAACAGAGCATTCTGCTGAAACTGAACTGTTTTACATCTTTCCAGTTTATTTACTCACACAAAGCTTGAATTAAATCATGGCATTTGAGCCAAAATCAAGAAAGGTGATGAACATGGCATTTGAGCCAAAATCATCATTATTGGAGTTAGATCAAGGTTTGAATGATAAAGATTAAAACTTTATCATCCA
The DNA here is from genome assembly GCA_026119855.1 of Campanula takesimana. Classification (NCBI taxonomy): domain Eukaryota; kingdom Viridiplantae; phylum Streptophyta; class Magnoliopsida; order Asterales; family Campanulaceae; genus Campanula; species Campanula takesimana. The sequence goes on along the minus strand of JAOWBW010000752.1, from coordinate 629,340 downwards.
AACTTGATCATTTCACCATAAGATGAACTTAAGAGTAAAGACGTGAAATTTAACTTGCATAAATGTAAATACATAATATAAATTGCATAAAAGTAAAGATATATATGTAAAGAACATAAATGTAAAGACATAATGTAAAGTGTATTAATGTAAAGACATAATGTAAAGAGACATTAAATGATAAAAAGCCTTGATCATCTTAGGTTTGAACCCTTGATCATGCATAGAACATGAGGGTACCATTGATTCATATCAAGAACTTGGTTCCACTTCATAATATGTGCAATAATAATAAATACATAATGTAAATAAGGCAAAATAAAATAGATTATGAGATGAAGAGAAGATGTAGAGAAGGAGGCCTCACCAATTTTGGTTCTAAGCCTATCTTATTTCTCTCTTTTCACTCAAGAATGTGTTTGTATACCCAATCTGCACTCAGTTTGGCAGAGTTTACACACACAAATGATTTTCTCTCCCCCCTGAAATGATCAGCAAGGGTCCAATTTATAGGGACTGAGGGTGCCCAAACCATCCGTACGGATTGGCCCCTCTAGTACCCACATTATCCATACGGCTCAGCTTGGTGAGCTTCTGGATTTTTCCAATTTTAATTCCAGAACAGTCCTGGAATTTTAGGTTTATCTTAGTGAGGTTCCAGCCTATCGGTTTATCCCTGAATGGTGCTAAGAGTTCCTCTAAAGTTGGTTAATTTCAGATTGGGGTACTTACAAATGCGCCTTATAATACTATGCGCCTATTTTGATTACGCGTCTTACTGTTGTACGCGGCTCTGGTGATTGCAATTGGTATGCGCCTAATCAACCTATGCGCCTACTTTTTTTTTGCTCATTGTTATGTTTCTATGCGCCTCCTTCACTCCTAATATCAATCAATGTTCATCTGTGCAGGATCTAGCAAATTTTTGGCCCGGTGAGACCTTTGATCTCGCTGAGTTATCTTTCGTGCAAATGGGTTTAGACGTCATCGATACCATCAACACAGCTGGACACACTCCATTATTCACCATGGACCATCCCTTCTACTCCCCACTCCTTGTTGATGAGTTCTTATCCACTGCCGAATTCATTGAGATACCAACTGATGTTGAAGGATTCGTGCGCTACAGAATACGCGCCATCGTACATAATGTTGACATCACTATTTCTACTGGAATAATAAAGCATGCGCTAAATTTCAGCACAACTGTCCCTCAGAGTATAGCTGGTCAAGCGAACACCTACTCTCTCGCGGCGCAGAACATAGTGGCGCAAGCATATCTGAATATCCTAACTCTTCAGAATAACATTAAGTCTGTTGAGATTAGGGATGGTGGAGATTTATTGACACACATAGCGCATCTCATTGATACGTTTATTGTGTTCAAGATGAGTAACGTGAACAGATTCACGGTGGAGCAGTGGGAGTATACTGCTGCTATTATGGGAAAGGCCAAGCTCAACTGGCCTCAAGTTTTGTTCAAGACATTGATGGAGCAGATTGATAAATACAACAAGAATAAAAGTGAAGGGAAGAGAAAATTCAAAACCCACTGCCGCCTTCTGACAAAGATTTTTCTAACCTATCCGATTCTTGCGTGCTTCCTTGAAGAGAACCTGGATCATAAACTGGATGAAGTACCAGTGTTTGGGGAAGATAACTTAGTATTGAAAAGGCGCAGAAAGCACTACAAAGCGCGCGCCTAGAGTTAAAGGTGATCAGTTGGTTGATGAAGCCACTGAATCTGATGAGGCTGGAGCTGGCGCAGACGATGAAGGTACAGAACCTGTAGTTGGCGCAGAAACTGGTGCACCAACTAGCGCAGTTTCTGGTGCAGAGACAGACAAGGTCAAAGGGATTGCTGCAGATGAAGTTGGTTTGAGTGAAGTGGGCAGGGCTGAACTAAGAAGGACATAGCGTGGTCATGCGCCCCGTAATCTCTCTGGTGGAACCATTGAATTTATCGAGCGCGGGGGCAGACCACCAAAGCGCCCACGAACGGACAAAGAGGACCAACAGGCTATTAAGAAAGCGCAGGAAGCTAGCTTAGCTGAAGCAAGGAAAAATCAAGATGAAGACTATCAATTGAAGCAGGCAGCCTTCCCAGCTCGGAAAGAAAGGCAAAGAGGCGCAAGATCCAGCGCCGATGTACGCGTACCTTCCCCCTCTGCGCCTATTCCTCCCCGCGCGCCTCCAACAAAACCACCAACAAACTGTGCCTACAAAGAAGGTAACTATTGCGCCCGCACCAGCACATTGTTTCAAAACCAAAACCTACTCCAACACCTATCCCACTCACACCTGAACAACAACAACTCAGAGATAAAACTGTTGAACTCTTTGGAGATCTGAGTGAGGATCTAGTTGAGGGGGAGCCAGAACCATTAAAGAGGCGCAAATCTACTCTTGCGCCATTGGCTCCTGCGCCTCTTCTTACTTCAGAAGACCCTACTTCAAATTCTGTGTATCTTCCATCTCCTCCACGCGCTCCTATTCCTTTACCTGTCAGGCGCCCTGATCCTTCTGCGCCTACTCCTCCCAATCCTGATATGAGTATGGTTATCTCTTTGCTTCAACAACTCCAACAAGCTCAAGCTCAAATTGAATCATAGTTTAAGCTTCATACTTCAATGATAGCAAGTCAGACAGATGAGATTGCTGCCATTAAGGGGGAGATAACGTGCATTGGCGCTGACATCAGGGACAAACACTTTCTCACTCCTCAGTAATGGAGCGATGCTATTGCTCAGATGAATGATATGTTCAAGGCCACCCTTGCTGAGTACATGAAAGAATTGGAGGAGGAATAAAGCTAACAGATAGTCTTTTTTTTTTTTTTTTTTTTTTTTTTTTTTTTGGCGAAAGGAGGGCGGCACCTCCCTAAGTTTTATTAATGTAAAGGGAAAAGTACAAGCATGGTGGGGGACATGACAACCTCAACCACCAGAGAAAAAGATCTAGGGGGAGGCCTTACACAAAGCGTAAGGTCCTCTACATAAAAGGGAGGGGAACCTAGATTACAATGAAAAGAGAATATAAAGGAACCTAGCCATGCTAACCAATACGAATATAGGGGATCTTAGCTTTGTCGAGTGCAAAGAAGCCTTTACAATGACTGGGAAGATCATGATAATGGGGGATGTCAAAATTGCGCTCTTCATTCGCAGCCATGTTAGCCAAACCATCCGCTACACCATTACCCTCTCTCAGAATATGAGTGACCCGCACCTCCATATGATTCATGAGGCGAAAGATATGATCTATTATGTAGCCCACCGCCCAAGGAATATGATACTCCTTTATGAGAATATGCATAAGAACTTTGGAGTCAAGTTCTAGCCAAACACGATGAAAACCCCGAACTTGAGCAGCAATGAGGCCGTCCCTAGCAGCCAGAGCCTCGGCTACCATGTTGGATTGAACTCCATAAAAATTCGAGAATGCATAGATAAAGTCCCCATGATTGTTTCGCATAATGCCACCACCCGCAGCTATACCCGGATTGCCCCGATAGACACCATCCGTATTAATTTTAATCCAATCAGAACAAGGGGAGTCCCAAACGACCAATCTGATTTTTCTAGAGATAGGGGGCAAAATCTGCAGTCGAAAAATGTCCACCAAGTATTCATCACCATAATTGAGGGGGAAAGAAAGAGAGTGAGATGCAGCAATATTTGAAACAACCAAGCAAACCTTATGAATAATGCTGTTCGGATTCATCTTGATTCCCTCAAACCTGCTCTTATTTCGAGAGTTCCATAGCTCCCAAATAATACTCGCCGGGATAATACAAGAAAGCCATTTGATAATTTGAGATGATGTTGGGTGGAGGCCCTTGCCACCAGCAAAGAAGGGCTTGATTTATGCTCCCTATTCTGAGATGAATCCCACAAATAGAACTAAAATGGGCCCAAACTCGGCTAGCACACTCTCCATGTAAAAAAATATGGCCAATAGAGTCTTCACTTCCAGCCCTACAACACTCACACTTAGAGGCTAAAGAGATAGCTTTACCACGAATTTTATCATCCGAAGGCAGCCCCCCATGCAAAACACGCCATAAGAGAACTGAGACCTTTTTTGGAATGTATTTATTCAGCAAAAGGCATAGACAGTGGATCGAATTTTACTAGAGTAACATTCTCTCCATGCAAAGCTCACGAAAAACTTACCCGAGGTAGAAGGCAGCCATAAGGGGATGTCCGGGGTGTTTGATAAAGAGATATCATGGGATTGTATCAAATGCAAGAGCTGATTTCCGAAAACATTCTGAATATGCTGAATACGAGGAAGGCCATTCTCAAATAAAGAGAAAATCTGCACATGATCATTTAGAATGAGGTTCATGGGAGCATTAAGCCAATTTTCGTGTATCGAGATTTCCCCTTCACCAATACGCCAGGCAAGACGACTTTCAACCAAAGGCTTCGCCTCCATCATTCTTTTCCACACATGGGAAGAGTATGAGGTAAGGGATGCATCCATAGGGTGAGTTTCCCAACAATATTTAGCCAACATAGTTCTACTCCAAAGAGAATCCATTGTTCGACATCTCCACCAAAGTTTCATGGCAAACGCAAGAGAAACATCTTCAAAATTACGAAGGCCTAAACCCCCTTCCTCAACCGGATAGCACATGTGTGCCCACGAAAGCCAATGGCATTTTCGATTACCCTCATTGCTGCTCCAAAAAAATCTAACAATAATCTTTTCTAATGCAAGAATAACACCTTTGGGAGGATTAATGAGAGATATGAAATATAAAGGAATGGCAGCGAGACAGGATTGGATCAAAGTGAGCTTGGCTCCAAACGATAACAATTTACCTTTCCACGATGCTAATCGAGACTCCATTTTCCGAATAAGAGGAGAAAACAATCGAATAGTTTTCCGTCCTGTATATAGAGGGCAGCCCAAGTATGAGAGAGGAAGATCTTGTTTAAGAAAGCCCGTAATAGCAGCCACATCTTCATTCCTGTTGCAATTTCTCCCCGTAATAAATCCAGATTTTTGAATGTTAACAAGTTGGCCCCGAAACGTTGATACCACTCCAAATATTTCATATGATATTCAAGAGACCTTTTAGAGCCATTGCAGAAAATTATGATGTCATCTGCATAGGCTAAATGAGATACCATAGGAGTGTGAATATGGATACGAAATCGATAGCTAGGGAAGACTGTATGTAAGTGATTTAACCCTCTACTCATCATCTCTGCTGCAATGATGAAGAGACAAGGTGAAAGAGGGTCCCCTTGTCTTAGACCTCGAGTAGATGGGAAAAAACCACAACTTTCTCCATTGATTAGAACAGAAAACCAGCTATTAGATATGCATCTGAAAATCAAATCAATCCATACTTCATTGAAACCAAAATGTCGCAGAACCTTTATTAAACCAAACAAGACAATCTATCATACGCTTTCGCCATGTCTAGCTTCAAGGCCACGTTAGAGCCACGGACCTTCTTGTTGAGAGATTGCAGAATTTCTTGGGCCAGAAGAACATTCTCATGAATAACTCTCCCTTTCACAAAACCACTTTGTTGTGGGGAAATAATACGAGGGAGGATAGGGGCAAGCCGAGTGGTCAAAAGCTTAGTAATCACCTTATTGCAGAAGTTACATAGACTAATAGGGCGAAGATCCGAAAAGGATGTAGGGGATTCCACTTTAGGAATAGTGACAATTAGCGTACTTGTCCAGCTTCTTGGCATAGAAAAGCCAAGAAAAAATCCCCAATAGCTCGAGTAAGGTCTTCTTTAATGATATCCCAGCAACCTTTGTAAAATTCACCCGTAAAACCATCCGGACCTGCTGCACTTTGCCCATTCAAACCAACACAGTTTGTCGAATTTCCTCCATAGCTGGAACACCCGTTAGCAATCTATTGTCTTCATCAGTAATTAAACGAGGAATAAGAAATAAATAGTCATCTAGGGGAATTTCACACAGACCTTGTAATTGATCAAAATAAAACCCAACCGCCTCCTCTTTAATATCATTCTTATCATAGATCCACTCCCCTTGCCTGTTTTTGATTTTATGAATGCACAATTTTTGCCTCTTTTTCTTGACTGTAGCATGGAAGAACCGAGTATTCTGATCGCCCTCTTTTATCCACTTTAAATTCGCCTTTTGAGGCCATAACTCTTCCTCCAATTTCAACTTTTGCAAAAGTTGGGCTTGAGCTAGGTGAAGGGCTGTTCTAGACTCATCATTATTGAGAAGTTGATGTTGGGATTCACATAAAAGAACTTCATCCTCGGCATTTTTAATTTGCTGCTCAATACGCCCAAAGACATTTTTATTCCAGCTCACTAAGCATTTGCGAAGACGGTTTAACTTCTTAGCAAAACAAACCATCGGTCTACCTTCCATGGACCGATTCCAGGACTCCCGGACCATATTCTTGAAACTATGGTGTTTAAACCAAACATTAAAAAACCGGAAAGAGCCTTTTTTTACCTCATCTGTTATGCGAATATTAACCATTAACGGAGCATGATCAGAGCAAACTCGGGATAAATGAGTGACACGAGTATCATGAAATAGCTGCAACCATTTCTCATTATAAAGAGCCCTATCAAGTCTTTGATAAATAACCCTTCTACCCCTTCTTTTGTTCGACCAAGTAGCCATGTTTCCTTCAAAGCCCGCATCCATGAGATTTGCATACTGAATCATATCAGAGAATTCATTAACAACCATTTCATTAATAGGTTTCCCTCCCAAGGAAACTCCACTTCACTAATTGCCATTAATTCTTCCCAAAGGGAAATACGCGAAAATCTGTTACAGCTAGCATGAACAAAAGAGATCCACACCGAATCTGCCCAAAGAGGGTGAGACATCTGAATAGTAAGAGCTTGAGGAGAGTCTTGAATGACGGTACCATGCAACCCATGCTTCCAAATCACCCAAACCCTATTACTGGAATTAGAGACACCATTATCACAGCCCACTTTTCGAATAAATTGATCAAAGGAGGAACTTGCAACTTTTGGCTCATAAATAGCACACAAAGATGCACCATGTTTTGAAAGAAACGTTTTAATCTTCTAATAGTGGCACTATTAGCTATGCCACGAGCATTCAACTAATAAAACAAGCCATAAAATAACCAGATATTAAGTACGCAAAAGAGGGAAATAAAAGAGGAGGAGAAGCTCACAAAGAGGGGGATTTCTCCCTGCTTTTCTTTCGCTTGTAAGAAACTGTGGTAAACCCATCATCATCTTGGTCTTTCAAAAGAGATGATCTTTCTTTAAAATCCAGCTGAAAATCAATCACCTGATTAAGAGATGTAACTTGAGGAGCTCTTGGGGACAAATTTAGGGAGCTGAAAGCATCCAATTTAACATGGGACGATGGTTTAACCCTCATAGCTGAATCATCTCTTAAGGGGGTACAAAGCTTGCGGGGATCTTGAGTTTCAGGGATAGGAATGCTTGCATCGAAATCTTTAGAAGAATTAAATCCAGCTTTTGTCTTTATGGCTTTAAGCGACTTTGATAATGCATCATTAACAGATTGGGGTAACACAACCCCTCTTCTAGCCACCATAATTTTTTTGGATGGAATGGGATTACCTTCCTTTCTAGTAAGGTCAATCAACTCCGGGACAGTTTCTTTGCTGGAACCAATATGTTCTCCATGATGGGCATCATCTTTCTTCTTCCAAACTGCTCTATTAGCCTCAATTTTTGTTTCTTCACCCTTGGATGGCTCTTTAGAAGCTTTAGCAGCCTCCTCATTACCATTAGCAACCTTTTTAGAGGCTGTTTTCTCAGTCCCTTTTTTGTATTCTGAATTTAGAGTACGACAATTAAATTCATCATGTCCTAGTAAAGAACAGTGACTACAATACAAAGGTAAATTATCATACTCCACAGCTTGAACAAAACTTGGCATGCAATCTCCACAATCTACATGAATTTTATCAGGTAATCTCTTTTGAAGATCAACCTGAACCAAGATTTTAGCAACACTGGGTCTAGAAAGCTCGGCAGTAGCTTTGTCAATGGACATTGGCTTCCCAAAAATTCTAGCCAGTGAGAATAAGAATATTTTGTTGAATAGATGCACAGGTAAACCTGGTAGACTTACCCAAACTGGGACAATTGAGGAGTCTGTTTGAGGCTTCCAAGATGGAGTCCAAACCGAAGTACGCATCGGAAACCTATTCACATACCAGACCTCCCTTGTCCATAATCTCTGGAAGTCCTCTTCATTGTTAAGCTGGATAAGCATATGATTAGTATCAAGATGACCTAGCTTGTAAATCCCCTTTAATTGAAACTGATTGAAGGCAATCCAGGCAGCTTCCATAGTAGGTCTACCATTCGGAAATTTCCCTACGAGAGTCCATGCAAAAGCCGGGCAAATGCTTCAATGGCCTCTTTAGAAAGTTTTAAAGACGGAAGCCCTTTATGAGTAGCAGCAGGAAGTAAAGGTATATCTTGAATCGGGGTAATTCGTGGCTGGGAAACCAATGAGGCGAATGATTTGTTAGGGTTAAAAGCTGAATCAGAATTAGGTTTAGAGTTTGCGGCGGAATTAGGGTTCCCGACATGCATAGTCGGCGCTGAATTAGGGTTATCCATATTCGAAGAACTAGGGGACAAATTAACATGCTGAAAGGAAGAGTTTAGGGAAGGTTTTGATGATTGTAATGGGGGAAAAAGAGCCGGATCCGCCATGGAGAGGCTGCCGGCGGCAAGGAGACCCTAGGGCAAACCCTAGAGATGAAAGAGAGGAATCTAGACAGAGAAAGCTAGAGAGAGAATGTGACCAACTGAAGAAATAAAGCTAACAGATAGTCAAGCCTTCATTGATGCTATTAAGCAAGTTGAAGCTAGTGTTGCTGATATTAAGAAATTACTTGAGTTGTTGACTGGGGAGATAAGTTGGTATGTGTGATGGAGAAACTAAAGGAGATCAAGGATGATGTTGAGAACTTGGGATTTACACCTTCTGGCGCAACAACCTCAAAAGCTCATATGACTACTGCGCCCACTTCTAGCGCAGAGTTTGGTGCACCTGTGAACCATCGCTCCTTAATTTCAAAGTTAGATGTTTTGAAGGAGTTGATAGTGATGCATTTCAATGCCGCACATTCTAGTGCTGACAGGCGCACAGAGCGAACCTCGGCTGACATTCTCTCTGCGCAAAGCCGCTGTTGAAGCAAACCTTCAAGTGATTGCTGAAAATTTCTCACAGCAGCAGGCCACTATTCAGCGCTCTATTGATGAGTACCAATCAATCAATGATGGTAATCTGCGCTATATCAGAGATGGAGTTTCTGGTACGTTCACAAATGTCAACCGTACTCATCAACTTGCAAAACAATTTGGAGCTCTGTGAGCGAGATAGAAGAAGGATTGAAGGAAGACGACGCGCCTCCCAACCCTTAGTTATTTCTTTGTTTGTAAGTTGTTAGAACCTTTTGATGTTAGAAACTTTTAGTGCTTAATTTTTTAGCACATCTTTTGATTTTGTTCTGTTGAATACTTGTAATCATCTCTTATATTTCGAGTATTAATGAGAACAAAGCATCACTGTTTATTTCAAACCTTGTTCACTCAAACTCCTTGTTTGTAGAACAATGAATATATTGTTTAAAAATCATATGCATCATATTTAAACTTTTTCATATTTTCATGCATTGAGTTTAAACTTTGTTTAAACACATTTCAAACCAAAATTCATACATTTTGAATGTGTTAAACTGTTATTTCTATCTTTCCATTTGTAATGTGTTATCCTTATTGGAATAGATTAGAATCTATATCTTGGACTAGTGTGTGCATTAACTTGAGACATGATTTACCAATTTCATTTATTTAGACATGTTATTATCAAGTATAATGTTTGTCCCTGATATAGTAGGTAATGACATCAATCAAATAGGGGGAGATTGTTGGGTATGCCCACTTATATCTTAGTTTTCAATGTATAGGATTGATTAGATTTGATTGATCCATCCTAAGTTTTATTTCATGGACTTTAGACCCATATGTAAAAGTATTTATACTTCATTTTTTAGGTAGTCCATTTGAATAGACTAGGCTTAGGAATAGGGAAAGATATCAAGATTCAAGAAATATCACATTATATGGACATTAGACCCATATGTAAGAAGTATTTATACTTCATTTTTTAGGTAATCCATTTGAATAGACTAGGCTTAGGAATAGGGCAAGATATCAAGATTCAAGAAATGTCACATTGTTGTTTCTAGGCATTGCGCCTATGCGCCTCATAAGGCGCGCGCTATAGAGGCGCGCGTGATGATATGCGCCTCATTGGCTATACGCCCTCAATGGCTCAACGCGCCTCAGTGGATTATTTTAACACTTGGTGATTTATTGAAGATATGAAGACTTAAAGAAATTCAAACTACGCCAAAGATCCAACTGTGGATAAAAAACACGTGTGCACTCAGATTTGAAGACACCTGTCCCACACGGTCATATTTGTGTTATGTGTCTAACGGCTATAAAAGGACACGTGCTCCACTCAATGAGCTCCAGCATATCTGTCCTTTGATCTTATCCACAAGGGATTTCCAACGGCTAATTTTTGGGGCTCTACTATAAATACCCCATAACTTCAACCATTTGAAGTTGCTAATCTATTCCGAATTTCTCTCTCAAGCATTTGTTGAAGATTTGAAGATCGCTCATTGAATTCCCATATTTCTCAAGAACACCTTCATACCTTCATACTTATCCAGATCCTCAAGTAAAAACACTTTATTTTTATTCTGCTCTCAATCTCATAGATCTAAAGAGCCTTGAAACTAAGAACACATACGCACATCTCTAAGTTTGATCACTTAGATCTTTCTTTAAGAGATACACCAGTTTTGTCTAGGATTTGTTCGTTCATAGATAATAGATCTTGAGTTAGTGTAAAGCTCAAAAGTTGTAATTTGTAACACTTACCCATATTATAAGATCTCCATTAGAAATCAAAGACTAACCATCTTGGTAGAGGACGTAGATCATTTCCCGATCGAACCTCTCCAAATAGCGCGTATTAATTTCTTGTCATTTACTTTCAAGTTATTATCTTATCTCACTATTTGCTTGTTTATTCATTGTAGATTGATTGGATTGAATTGTGTTGTGCTTAGTATATCATTTGCCTTAGTTCCATCTTTCACTCACTTTAAGCCAAAATACTTAGAGTGTGTGTGCGCTCCCTTTATCATACTTTGCGCCTATTTACTTAACGAAATTCCGCTGTACATTTCACTCACTCACTTAGGCGCATTTCATAACGCTTATTTGATAAAGTGTGCATTTGCAATTGAGTTTATCAAGGGTATGAAAAGAATTTCAAAACAGCTATTCACCCCCCTCCTCTACCTATTTTTATACCCTTGTGCCCCTTTGGAACCAAAACTCCCTTACTTGTTAACATATTTTAGATATGCCACTATGACCAGAAAATTACAACGAGCAACTTTTCATTTTGGAGGCACAAACAATCGGGACACCGTTGCACGCACATCGGAGCAGTTTGGGACATCACGAACAAGAAGAACGGAGCCGGAAATAATGAATTTCATGGCCACAAAACGTGGGCATCTACTGGTTAGGGAATGGGTGACTCACACCCCATGGGAGCCACCAACTTGTGCCAAGTGGCATTTCAAGAAAGGTCAGATTTTTCCATTGCATCCGCACGGCTACATCTCACCCGCACGACTCACAACAAGCCGTATGGCTCCTTTGCCTTGCTCCAGCAGGTTTGCTGCTCAATAATTCAAAGCACAATCATTGTTTGTGAAGCCTTTTTCCCATACCTTTGCCAAGAATTCTAGGCAAAAAAGTCACCTCCCCCCTCTACCCTTTCTTAAGGGGCATTTTTGTCCAAAAACAAGTTTCCACCTCCTCCTATATCCCTAGTTGATGGCCAAAAAGGGGGGGGGATAACAAACATTCTCATACATTCTCTCCATATACATTCTCTCCATACACATTCTCTCCAACTTTCTCTCAACCAAAACCACCACACACTCAGCCACCACATGACCACCACTCCACCACTACAAATCCACCACATCTCCACCACTCCTACACTACTCAAACAACTCAAACAACCTACCAACAACTACTCCAACTCAAACAACAACAACATCTACAACCACACTTTCAAATCAACTCAAGCTTTCAATCAAACAAAAAGAAGTCTTCCCTTGGTGGACAAAGGAAGCACAATCACACCTCCTTTCCTAGGTAAAATCTCTAGGTAAACTTTGAATATTTAGCAATGTAGATGGTTATGTAACTAGTTTGGGACCTAGTGATGTAATCTCATTTAGGAGCTCAAGTCCAAGCACAACAGATCCATTGAAAGAGTTTATTCCAGCCCAAGAAAAACTTAAAGAATTGAGCCCTATTGAATCCAACATGAAGTTTTGTAGTAGAGAATGTTGGCCCACAGAAAGAACACAATTTGAAGCCCAAATTGAGTCCAAAATAAGTCTCTTCAAGTCATCCCAAAGAGAGATCCGAATTTCTCAAGTTGCATGAAGATTCTAGAATGAAGATAAGGTTGATACATTCACCACATGCTCTTTGAAAGCTGGAAAGTCTTTGGATTTCATCATAATATTTGTAGTCTTTATCTTGTAATTTAAAGCTTATTGCTTACATCGTTGATGACATCATTTACCTAGGAATCATCACCATTCCATCCTATAGAGGCCATTTTTGTAGTCCATTGGACACACAATTCAATTTTAATCAATTTGAGAGATTTTATTCTACTCTTGGTTTCTTTAAAAACTTAGACTTATCAAGTGTAATTTTCTATACTTGTGGCGTCTTCCTAGCTTATCAACCAACTTGGGTGTATTGTTGTGACGCTTCTAACCAAGTATCCTATCTTCTTAGGTAGGGGGTGCGGTTTTACCCTACGACGACTTTTCCTTAGCACGATCCTCGGCTACAAGGTAATTCCTGATCCTATTCCTTGTAGAAGATCCACATCATTTGGTATCTAGATCCCGGTTTCTAAGAAGTCGTAATACTATCCTTCTCTACTATTCTCTTCTCTTCTCTTCTCTTCGCATTTTTGATTTTCTTGGTATTCCATTATTCATAATTGATATTGGGCTTTGCCACAAGTTGGCAAGGAATTTTATCATTGAATCTTGGAGGGTTAAGAAA
>JAOWBW010000752.1:524891-616054 GCA_026119855.1 Campanula takesimana | reverse complement strand
ATCTACCAGTTGTACACTTATACGGTTCCATTCACGATTAGCTCTAATCACATGGTTCTCCAGACTTTCGACTTTCTTTAGTTGTACTGCTAACTTTCCTTCTAACATACATCATGTCCTCATCGCGTCCCTTAATGACATCCTGTAGGCTTCCGACTCCTAGAGTCTCCTTCTTAAGGTCTCTTTTAGTTTTGCGAAGCTCCATGGTTAGCTGCTTAATGATCTTCTCTTTGGTTTCTATTTCTTCCTTTAGGGTAGCACTGTACCTTACAGATTTCATTGGTCTTCTCGGAATGATCCTACACACACCAACAATAAACTTAATTAGTACATAGCCCCAAGATTTCATTATAACATATTCGTAAAATATAAATAGACATGTAATGAAGAGATTTCTATTTTCCCAAGTATATTCATACTCTACGTACACCTTTTTGTATTATTCCTAGAGGTAGATTTCATCACTTGAATTTCCTCAAGTACGATCTTATTCAAGTCAAGTACTAATTCTCCCATTAGCCTTAACTTATAGTTTTCTCCCATAAGACCTAAAGCCATTGCTCTGATACCAACTGTAACACCTCGAATTTTCTTATAATATCTGAGCATTTAATGGCATTAAATAACAATAATTAATACCTCAATTTAGGGTTCACAACCGACCCTATAACATTACTAATTCAAAACAATTGCGGAAGCGTAACTTAAACTTGTCTTGGCAGGTAACAGCCCTAGCCATCAAAGTACTTAAACTTACACCAAAATAAATAAATGTTCTTAAAACAACTAAATTAAAAATCTTCACTCCACCGTCTTCCTACGGCTGCTTTCCTTGTCTTGCCCTTCTACTTAAATCCTGAAACAAAATTTATAGAGAAGGGATGAGCGAACGAATGCTCAGTAAGTTCATACGTGGCCTCTCCGGTTACTAAGGAGAGACGACCAGAACGAATACTTTGAATAACTTTTACAAGGATAGGTTTAGTTACTTTTTGATTCAAGACTGCAGAACAATACAGTCGTAATACTCTTTAAGATTTTACTTTCAAAGGATTATGGCACTACAATCCAAAGGGATTCATTCAAGTTCCGTCAATTCTTTGTTAACGTACATTATAACCTCAATGCCAAAGGTACAATTGGTACACCTAGCTTTTCCAGCCAATAGTGTGGGTCGTAACATATATGGTATCCACACACATATGCTCGGGGTCTAGAATCATCCTTGTAATCAGACAATTCCTGAGAGAAGGCATGTGATCACTCATGCAATCCCTAGTTTTAAGGACGAGTCTTTTCTAACTGGACTGTCGTCAATGTCTTTCTAACTGGACATGGCCACTATAACAAGTAAGTAGTTAGCTTACAAGTAGAATGAGAACATACCAAGGTACAAGTATGTGATAACAAGTTTCAAACTTCGATACTTAGTAGATCAATGGGGACATCACTAAGTACAGATTCTTTCAAGGAACGTTCAATAACGCAGAGTTCATTCAAATACTATCATGCCATACTGATAGCTAACTTTAGAAAAAATACGGAATTCCAATAAACAGGAGTTCAAATACTGTAAGGAACGTAATCCCTTACCTGAATTGCTTTTCCTCGCAATCTCCTCTCTGTGCAAATCTACAAGGCACGGAGTAATTTACTTTAGTACTCTCAACATGGTTAACTACTTCTACTGAGTTAACTGAGAGATGTGTTTTAACTCTTTTCTTACGTTTAAGTTTCTGACTTTGATTTACGAGTCAGTCCTTTAACTTTGATATAATTGCAATTAAGTCCTCTAACTTTGGGTTAATTTCAATTGGTCCCTCAACTTTGGGTTAATTACAATTTGGTCCCTCAACTTTGGTTTAATTGCAAATTAGTCCTTCAACTTTGGATTAATTGCAGATTGGTCCTTCAACTTTAATTAATTGCAATTTAGTCCTTCCACTTTGGATTAATTGCAGGAAGGTCCCTTGACTTTGGTTTTATTCATAAAGGTCCCCAAGTTTCTTCTTCATCACTTAGGCCCCTCTAACTTCAAAGGTTTCCTTTTTAGTCCTTCTAACTTATTATCTTTTCAGTTTAGTCCTTTTCCGTTAGAAAACTAACTGAATTCTCTAATCTTTTCTCTTCTCGTTAACTTTCTAACTTTCAAGGTCTTCCTAGTACTCATTCTATTTTCTCAAGTTAGTTTTTCTAACTTTTTAACAATTATCTTAAAGATTTCGTTTTTTTCATTATAAACTTAACGAAAACACTAACTTTCCGTCCCAATTCTTAACATCCTTAATCAAGAATTAACACCCAATTTATATCAACATTGCCGAAAAATATATGATCCAAAAATCCATTGATTTGATCAATTTTTCCTAGTTCTTTAGCTTTTCTAAATTCCCAAACATCTATTTTTATTCATAAACCAATAACACAATTCATGAACAACAAAAATAATTTTCCTATGATGATCAGGCCATTCGGCGAATGAGATTAGGAAGAAAAAAAAAAAAATCCATCTTTCTATATTTTGATAAACTAATCAAACCTCAATTTCATATTGATTCAATCCCCAAACATTGTAATATTCATCAATTTCAATCATGACTTAAACATCAATCTTAAAACAAAACTAACATTAAGATCATCTTTTTCGCATATCATATAGATCAAATAAATTAACCTCTGAAGATTTTGTCATTATTTTACTAACATGCAAAACCTTAAAATTTACCTTCTTAAATCATGCATAACTTATATTCTCCTAACCCGAATTCAATGAAACAAATTTTGGAGAGTGGGATTTAGCATTACCTTGAGAATGGTTGGATTATTTCTTCAAGAACGATTCCGATCTCTCCTCCCCCTCCTCTGACTTCTCGGCTGCGGCTCTAGGGTTGCTAGGGTTTTGTTTTCTTTTTTTTTTTTTTTTTTTTTGGAGTTTATGATAATAAAGAATTCTTAATTTGACTAACTCAAGAATTTATACTTTGGATTGATTCCTAATTAGGTTGGGTTTACTAATACAAATTTCGGGCCAATCCAAATCTTCGGCCCACTTCTTTCAATTGCTTTATAACTCTAATTATTATTTAATTAAATTAATAAAACCGAATTAAAATAAAATAATAAAAAAAATTTCGGTTATTACACTCCGAACCTCCACCGCCGCCGTTCGCCGCTCTTCCTCAATTCAACGCCTATTCCTTCAATTCGAAATGTAACTAAACTAATTAATTCTCCTTTACACCGAGGAGCTCAGACTTGCCTGAAGTCATGGGGATATCAACGGCGTATATTCTCCGTTGAATCGTCGGAATCGTTTTCGTCTAGTGTTGGAGAGGGAGAAGAGTCGGTGAGTCCTGTTTTATGTTCCAACGCCTCCGAATCTGCAGCTTCGTACTCCTCACAGCGGGTGATTTTTGCAACTCTTTAATTCTGTTTCTAATTGTATTTTTCCATGTCGAAATTATCTGCATATTATTCTAACTGTATTTGCTTAATTTGTTTTAGTGGATTGACATGCATGTTTGGTTTATGGCAATTACTAATTAGGGATTAAAGCTGAGCACTTACAAAGTTTTGACTTGTCAAGGCAAATTCGTTATACTGGTACAATATTAGATTTGAATAAGTTTATAGTAATTTTTTAAATTTACTCTGTATAAACTAGTATTTCATTTATTACTCCCCAGACTCATACTAAGTGACAGTGTTACTTTTTACTAACTTTTTTGTGCTGGTTGATTAACATTGACAAAAAAATTATGAACATTTAACTATTCTCATTAAATTTCAGAAATGGTTATTTATACTATCACATCCCAAATGAATGTCAGTGTTTAATGGTGCATCAATAACAATTTTTTTTTTTTTAAGGATAATTTAATTTTCATATATTTTTGGTCAAAATTCTATAAGTTGACCAAGAAAGTTACACAATAACACTCGTAACAGGAAGGAGGATCGGGATTCATTGCAGTAGTCGAGACTTGACAACTGTCCAAATCTGATGGTTCCGATGGTCATTTTTGGAATGAAGATCTGATGGCAATTTAATTTAATTTTTAATCAGTAATACTCTATCCCATGGGCCTGGGGCCGGTGACTTACTTGGACCCATTGGATGGAGTACTAATGATTAAAAATGAAATGTTTTTACCATCAGATCTTCATTCCAAAAATGACCAAATTTTGTCATTTCAAAATCCAACTACATCTCTGTGAAGTATATATGCCTTCGAACAGAAAAAAGGGTCAATACTACTCTGGTTGGATGACTAGAGAATGGAGGACGAGAGTTACTGGTGTATTCAATGTTACTATTTTCCATAAGCGGGTATCATTTGTTTGTTTCATGGAAATTATGGCATTTGGCTTTTGAGAAACTTTGCTATCATGCTATCTGTTAGCACCCCTGATTTCAAACAATTGCCAGTTAAAATACTACTCAATTCAACTTGTTACTGTGTTTGCTGCCCTGAATTGTGTAGTATTGTGGTTGAAAACTGAAGTGGTAATTGTGAAATTTGAGAATTCATTATTATATGACCACTCCTTTAGGGCGGAGAAAATATACGTTTTCATGTCCATTTAGCCTATCAATGCAATAAATAATACGGATATGCCTTATTGAAACACAAATGTTAGTGCTCAACTGTTGCATTTAAACCTCATAAGATCCTGTACTTGATCCAAAGCAACGTTGGCATTTTCGAAGCAATATTATCATTCTTTTTTGATCAATGGAGCCGCATATGGGTTTACAGCACATTGTTTCCTTTGCATGTTGGTTTACTTAGGGTTAACAGTTCCGTGTTGTCGTGTGCCATGGGGTTCTTGAAATAGGTACCACTTTGATGGAAGCACGAGGAATTTTTTTGAGGGTTGGTACTTCAAGGTTGCAATACCTGAAAGGCGGCAGAGCTTCTGCTTTATATATTCCATCGAAAATCCCGCCTTCCCTAAGAAACTGAGCAGATCGGAGGAACTACAGCATGGACCTCGATTTACTGGGGCCGGTGCTCAAATTCTTGGTGCTGATGACAAGTATATTTGCCAATACACGGATGAATCTCCAAATTTTTGGGCAAGTAAGTATACCAAGTAAATCTGTTTAGTAATGATTTAATCTTAACGTGTACATTTATTTGATGAACGTCAGTATATAGGCACTCTAGGGATTACTCTTGTTTTAGTAATTAGTGATGTGAGTCTCTTAAATCAAGACATGCTCACTTTTATACATGAACCAGAGTTGCAAGTAAAATTCAATTTTCTACCTTAAATGATCTTTCCTTTCTCATTATTTTCTGCTGTAGTTTTGGATTGCAGTTACCCTTGTTTTCCACAATCAATCTGCATTTCGGAATTGATTTTAGAGAATGTTTCTCTACCATTTGATTAACAGTCTCAATGCATAGGTAGGCATGAGCTGATTCTTGGAAATACTTTCATTGCGAAAAACAAAATGCAAGCTCCAAATAAGGATGTTTCTCCCCAGGTTGTTATTCTATTCAATCTCAAAGTTGAAATCGCTTAAAAGAATTTTAAAACTAGTTTTTACAACACTATACCCCGTCATTAGATGTATTTATTCTTTATAAAGCTATTGTGAAGGGGCTTCCCGTTTATAAAATAAGAATGGTGCTGTACTTTTTTACTCCTCTGATTTCTTGCGAAAGTAATAAATCCCAGATGGATCTATTTACTTACAGAACATGAAATTAGAAGGTATTTTTTTTTTTTTTTTCTTGTTGACATTTACATCTTAAGTGGTCTTGTATGCAGGAATTTGATAAGAGTGTATTGGAAGGATACCAAGTTACCCCACTTTGGCATCAAGGTTTTATTCGTGATGATGGAAGGTGAGCCATTTCAGTCATATCTTGTATAATGGACTACTTACCGTCTTTTCATTTCAGTACTTTCCTCTCTGCCTTTGACCTTAGCAAGATTGAAGGCTTAACACTATTTGAACTTCTTTGATGGCAAGAGATGGATAATGTATACATATCCACATGATCTAAAAGTGGACAATCACGAATAAATGGCGAAAGAAAAAAAAGGTTAATTGCGAAATTAGATATTCTGAGTTAGTCGAATTTGAAGTACATCTTCCCCTTTTAACTTCGATTACTTTTCAATGTTGACCATTCCTGCAAATAAGATGAACGATGTCAAAAGTAATTTGACCATTATTGATTCAGTTTATAGATTTATAGATACTTTCCTCACTACATGATCATAATGTAAACATGAAATATAGATACTTTGCCCATTCATAACTGTTGACCAATACCATGGTCTGTGCTAGGCCTTCTATGATTGGTGGTAGTTTAATTTTTTTATTTGACTTAGCTGATAATATCAGGACAAATTATGCGGAAACCGTAAAGACATGCCGTTGGGAGTACAGTACTCGCCCTGTATATGGATGGGGAAATGTCGGTTCCAAACAGAAGTCCACAGCTGGCTGGCTTGCTGCTTTCCCTGTGTTCGAACCTCATTGGCAAGTATGCATGGCTAGCGGTCTCTCAACAGGTAAAGTTGATTTCCTTTAAATCCTTATACAATCAAGTTGTAATAATATGGGTTCTTTTTTGTTATCCAGCCCAAAGCATTGGGTAAATAATTTTGTTTCCATATGAATGATAGTCCTATTCACATCTTCTGAGAGCTGGTGGGATCAATTTCCAGTGTCTATTTTAATGAACTTAAATTATACTCCCTCTGTCCTGAAAAGATAGGTTCATTTTGACTTTTTATGGTCAACAAAAATGAACTTTGACCAACCATTTGGTGACGATCTAATCATTCTAATGAAATTCTAAAATTTGTAATTGATAAATCATTAAGTGATTTAGCGATAACAATTTTTAGAATTTCATTGTGATCATTGGTTGGTCAAAGTTGTTGTTGTCAACATAAAAAGTCAAAATGGGACTATCTTCCAAGGACAGTCATCAGGGGTATCATCTATGAACTCAAGTGCACTATTCAATACTCCAAGAACTGCCTACTTCTCACCCAAGAAGATCTGAACAAGACAACGAAACAATTATCTCTGGGGGTCTTCATCCTTGGTTTGCTAATCCATACTCATGTGAATTGTGAGTTTTATAGCCAAGATATCACTTGTTTGCATTTACCAGGGATATATAGGACCTCAACTAGCAAACTTAGGTGTGACATTCGAAACCAACTGGGAGGGAAATTTCGTGCTTTATATTCCTTTATCTTGAGTACATAGCTAATTGGTGGTGTGCTTCTCCATACAAAATCCATTTAAATTATATGCCTTCTACGCCTGGTTGATGTTTATACATGCGCCTACTCGACCTCAAAAAACATCCTAGAAATTTGGCCACATCTTAGCTGCTCCAGTCTTTCAAGTATTCACGAAGATAGGACGGAACTGTGCTCTGATTTGAGGAATCATACTCTTATAGTTAAAAGTTTGTCTTATGTGGACTTTTAAGTAAACTTCATGTAGGGCATATAGAAACAGTGATGGTGTCCAGTTTGTTTATTACGCCTCCGTTGTTTTCACTAGAGTAAGAAATTGCAGATCTATTTGCTTTGGGTGCCTTCTGAGGGCTTGTTTATGAATTCCGATGGGGGAATGGCAGCAGGAATCATCTTTGCTCTCCAGACATGCTCTTTTAATTTGGCAGCTGATGGATTGCTCCTTGATAGTTTGATCTATCTGAACCGGAGACTGTGAGAACAGATCTCATAATAGAGGTGTATTTGTTTGTTGTATATGATGTTTGGCGTAGTAGATACTCAGAGTGACTGCAATTAACATCTCGTGCGGATATACTTATCCCTCCATCCACATAATTATATGAAATTATGTACGAAAAACTGAACTCTTTTGGAACGAAGTGATTATCAGTTTTGTTCATAACTGTACAGAAGTGACAATCGTTTTTGGGGGCAGAGGGAATAAGATTGTTTCTGTTGCTTGTTTTGTTGATTCTTGTTCGAAAATTATGTGCTGGATGTAAAATAATACTCCCTCTGTCCCAAAATGAACTTCCCATTTGCCATTTCTCGTTGTCCCAAAAATTTCTTCTCATTTCTACAATTTGGGCTTAAAAGTGCATAAACAAAACATGGTTCGTGAAGCAAGTGTTCATATTCTTAAAATGTTGAATAATGAAACGCGAAGATCATTTGGGACGGAGGGAGTATCTACTTATAAGACTATTTTGGTTTTCTGGTAATTATGCATAAGCTCTGCATCTCTTATTCCAGGTTGGATAGAATGGGAAGATGAACGGTTTGAGTTCCAAAATGCCCCTTCTTATTGCGAGAAAAATTGGGGTGGAGCCTTCCCTAGAAAGTGGTTTTGGGTAAACGCCTATCCTTTGATCACTTCTTGTAGTAGTATTCAGCTTTACCAATTGTTGTGTATGCATGTTCAGCCATTATGTTAAATACTTGAAAAAAGAAAAAAGTACTGATAGGCAGTAAGCGAGTATGATACTTTGATACTCCCTCCATCCCTAAATGAATGTCCGAATTTCATTTGAGGGACATTTGCTAAAAGGTTCAACATAGGCATTTTTTGTAACATAAGTGCGTCAATACCCTAGTAATTTCATATATTGCATTGGAAGTCTAAGTATGAATGAATTAAAACTTCTTGTATGCTGAGGGAGGATGTAATAACTTCCCAAAAATTTGGACATTCATTTGGGACAAAAGTTTGAAAATTTGGACATTCATTCAGGGACTGTGGGGGTACTTTGTCCTAAATGCCTTTTACATTACCATCAGCTATCAAAACAGCTTGCCTTTTCATTTAAAGCTGATGGAGATGATAGACGAGCTCTAAGTTATTATCTGGTAAAAGGGTATTAGTTGCAGTCTGTGATGCTCGGACCCTTCAATTTTGCCTAAGTACCCGTGTACACAGGTCATGGGTGTAAGTATTTTACACTACGTTTGGTGTAAGATCTTAAAATTTTGGAGGATCGACACCCGGATCCATACCCGTCTGAGACACTCTACCCGAGTTTGAGCATCATAGGTTGCAGTCGTGTTGTACTATGTGGACTTATTAATCATGTACATCACTCTTATCTCTATCACTCTCACATACTGGGCTTCTTTACATATCATAGGTTAAGTTATTGATATGGCCACTCAGGCATCAATCACGGATTAAATTCGCAATAATGATCTCATGTCTCAATACAGCTACAATGTAATGTCTTTGAAGGTGCAAGTGGAGAAGTTGCTTTAACCGCAGGTGGTGGATTGAGGCAATTACCTGGACTAAGCGAGAACTTTGAAAATGCTGCACTGGTTCACTTTCACTGTCTCATATCTAACATAAATACTCATTTCGTATATATTTAGAAAAATTTACTCCCTCCGTCCCATAACAAAGTACCCATTTGCTTTTAGGAACGGGAATTAAGGAAAGATGTTGGAAAAGTAAGTGTTGTGAGTGGGAAGGAAAGAGAAAGTGGGGTAGGGAATAGTAAGTGGATATTTGTTGTGAGTGGGAAGAAGAGAGAAAGTGGGTTATATATTTTCCTTTTTAGGAAAAATAAACTTTCCAATGGGGACACCGGAAATGACAAAATGGGTACTTTGTTATGGGACGGATGGAGTATACGATTACACTATGTCTGGGGTCCTAGTCAGTTGACTTTAACTAGTAAAAATCCTTCCAAGTTCTTGTATAAAGAAAAAAAAATCCGCGGGGATATGCCATTCATGGTGTGAGAATTTTCGCATTGGAAAACCTGTCAATTAATATTTTATTCAGTTTTGGATATCTTATTGATAAACATCATTATCTTCTCAGTCACTAATATATATATATGTGCGTGTGTGTGTATATGTATATATGTAATCTCCAATGGCCCCAATCTCCTCCGCCACATTCAGGTAACAAAACTTTTCTCGTTATCCATCATGAAACTGAGACATATTATTGTTCTCTCAGATTGGAGTTCATTGTGGAGGGGTTTTCTATGAATTTGCTCCATGGAATGGTGTTGTCAGTTGGGAAATTGCTCCGTGGGGTTACTGGAAAATAGCCGCTGAAAATGGAAAATATAAGGTATTTGTGCATCCTGAGAGAAAAGGAAGTAGGATGTTTCTTCAACTATTTGTTCTAGTATAGATTGTGTCACACTTATCGAGTTTGTCTCATTAACTCCTTTGTTCTCAATGGGACTCATGCTAATATGCTGAGGTAAGTTGGAAAAGATCTTGTGCAATTTCAACGAAGTGTCTTAATTAAAGTTAACGGTGTTACTTTTCCCGATGAAAAGATCTTATTTCACCAAAGTAGCTTAATTAAAGTTAACAGCGTTACTTTACTGACGAGAAACTTAATGGGATACTGTTACGTCTAAGAAATGCAATTTCTTTATTGGCAGGTGGAATTGGAGGCAACAACCAAAACTCCAGGTACAATATTGCGAGCCCCAACCACTGAAGCTGGCCTTGCCCCAGCTTGCAGGGAGACTTGCTGGGGTGATTTAAGATTAAAGTTGTGGGAACAAAGATGTGATGGCATTAAGGGGAAGGTGTGTGTTAGCCAACAATCATTAATTTGCTTCTATCATTGTTAACTATTTTACTCAAATCAGTCTCTAGCTGAATCCTGACATATAAAAGTCTTAAATCCTGACAACTCGAAGTATACTGCTCCCTCCGTCCCAAAATAGATGTCCAAAGTTACTCCTGATCAGCAAATTTGGACATTTATTTTGGGACAGAGAGAATCCTCTATAATCTCTTAATTATTAGACCTTTTAATTATGGACACTTTAATCTGAAGGAATGTGGATTTAACTGTGTGAAAAGCAGTAAGATTTCTGCTCTATATTCTGTCAATGTTGCACAACATTTATTTTGGGAGCAGAACAAAAATGAAAGTGTGACATCTATTATCCCTAGTGCATGTCCTTGATGCTGAGCCTATCTTCGGTATCTTTTTGCAGCTTATATTGGATGTCACAAGCAACATGGCAGTGGTGGAAGTAGGGGGAGGACCTTGGCTCGATACCTGGAAAGGCAAGACCCGTACCCCAGAAATCATAAAACATGCCCTCAATATTCCTGTTGATGTAGAACGAATATTTGATTTCGTTCCATTGCTCAAACCCCCTGGTTTGTAGGTAAGTATATATACATCTTCATTAAGTGGCGGAGCCAACCACAAGCTAATAGAGGCAGCTGCGACCATTTGATTTGAAAAACACAAATTTTACTCGTGCAAATAGTTGCAAAATATTTATTGATTTAGGGGTTTTTTCACTAGCTTGATCTGTTGTACCCAAGGTTCTATAAAACGCTAGGCGGTCGCTAGGCGCCGCTGCAGCGCCTAGTGCCTAGGCGGGGTCTAGACGGAACATAGGCGGGGCCGAGAATTCAGAATAGTTATAATATCCTAGGCGGGACTTAAGCCTTTCATGAGCGCCTAGGGCCTAGTCGGCTAAGACGGACGTCTTTTAGAACACCATATCCATAAATATGGTTTGTAACTGATTTATATAATTGTGTGAAGAAATAAAAAGAAAAAAATAAAAAAAAGATTACAAATGAATTCCTTCTAGGAGTTGGAGTTGTTTCTTGAATGATGTATATATGATTCTTACCACTATGTGGTTATGATGGCAATTTAGTGAGCACAGATTAGTGCATCATTCAGTAGTGATATTTATGTTTCTTTTTTATTGACAACAGGGGAGTGGGTATCGAATCGTAGACCTTCGTGATTGAAGGCAAAGATCTATATCCCTCTATCCCAGAAAGATAGTCTCATTTTGACTTTTTATGGTCAACAAAATGAACTTTAACCAAACATTGGTGTCAATTTAATCATCACAACAAAATTCTTAAATGTGTTATTGATTCTTTCAAAAAAAAAAAAAATGTGTTATTGATAAATCACTTAATGATTAATCAATTAAATTTTTTAGAATTTCACTAGAATGATTAGATTGACACTAGTGTTTGGTCAAAGTTCATTTTTGTTGACCATAAAAAGTCAAAATGGACTATCTTTCTGGGACAGAGGGAGTATGAGCTAAAGGTTCATTGGCCATGATATTTTTATCATTTTCATATTTCTTCATCCTGATTTTGTATGAGATGGAGTAATGATACATGTTTATAGTAATTTCTCATCAAGTATCAACTTTATTTCTTTGTAATGTAGTCTCAACTCTCAACTAAGCATGATTTTCAAGCTATGTATGCTTCATTCATGGTCTCACCTTTTGGACTTTGAAACAGGAACTATGTCCCATGATCGTAGTTGGATGTATAAGCATGTTGATGGAAACAGAAGGAGTACAAATGAATTCCGTATAGGAGTTGAGGAGTTTCTTAATTTTGCCTACAACCACCTTGAATGTGTTGACGATGGTCAAATTCGTTGTCCATGCAAGCGTTGCAGATGTTTGAAATATCAAGACCGAGAGGAGGTACTGTTAGTAAATTAGACTCAAGAGATAGCAGAAAAATAATGAACACAAATCAACAAGTAAGAACACAGATTTTACGTGGTTCACCAACCACCTATTGGCTACGTCCACGGGCAAAGGGAAACAAATATTATTGTGGCGGAGAAACAATTACAAGAAGATGATCACACTAATCTATGTTTGCATGAACTTTGATCACAAAGTTCCTAGCTATGCAAAACCCTAGATCTAGAATTATTGATCTCTCTCTCCAGAATCTCTAGATGGAGTCCTTAATTAAATCCCAAAAAGATTTAATTACTTTCATTTTTCTTCTTAAATTTGACTTCTTTTTCAAAAGTCATACTCTAACAGGTACACCTCTATCTGTTACGGTTTGGGTTCAAATCAAACTACTTTAGGTGGACTCGACACGACATGGAGAATCACCGACAGAAGTTGAGAGTGTAACTTCAAATTCTAAAATGAACATCATACCTTAGTGCTCAATAGGAACACTAATGAATGTGTAATTTCAAATTCTAAAATGAACATCATACCTTAGTGCAAACGAAGAACATATTTAGTTTGAGAACTTTTATACAGAAATTGGCAGAGTAACAGGAAAATTAGGAATGTAATTAACTAAGATCTTGTTTGGCATCATCTAACTTCCCACCTTTGCACATCCCTCATTTACTGTGGAAAACAGAGCACCCAAAACATACGGGGCGGCCATGAGGTAAGATACGTGAGGCTGCCGCCTAGGGTCCCCGAAAATTTTCTCGAAAATAGAGCCTCCAAATTTTTGTAACATGTACTCCCTTCGTCCCATTTCAAGTTTCACCAATTACTCAAATGGATGTCCCGTTGATTGCTTCACCATTTCGTAAAGAGGAAAAAACATGGGGCTCACTTGTTATACCCACTAACTTTCCCCTCTCACATAAATAAAATGTAGGCCCCACTTGGCATACCCACTAACTTTCCCCTCTCACACATTTAAATTGTAGGCCCCATTTGTCATACCCACTAACTTCTTCCCTCTCACAACCTTTCTTACACAAATAGTTTTTCTTAATTTGTGTGCACCACCAAAATGGTGAAACTTGCAATGGGACGGAGGGAGTATATATATATATACACCTCTGGATAAATGCATATTATGGTTCTAACGAACGAGTAAGACACCTATCGAAGAGCCTGTCTCCTGTGCGGCCGCCGCACAGCGTGCGACGGCGCACGGAGCTGACCCATTTTTTTTTTGCCACCTCAACTTTTTTTTCTCCCAACAAAAGTAACACTTATTATAATGAAATGTAACATTTTTTTTAAATGTACACATTTTTTTAAATGTACAACAATTTTGCTGCAATAGATTAAGATAACATAGAGATTGACAACTAAACTAATGTCACACTTTTTATAAAAGAATGTAATACTCTTTTTTTTCAAATGTAACATTTTTTTTTTTCAAAATTAACATAAGATTAACAAACTAAACTAATGTTACATTTTATAAAGAATGAATGTAATATTTTTTTTTCCTCAATTGTAACATACTCCCTCCGTCCCAGCTCACTTGAGACTTTTTGACCAAAACTGGTCAACTAAGGTCGGTTTGACCAACACTTTATAAAAATATTTATGTTCCAAAAAAAATTTAAAAATTGTTATTGAGAGGATTTTAATGGTGATCATTTTACATTTTTTTTATTTTTATTTTGATCATAAATATTTTTATAAAGTGTTGGTCAAACCGACCTTAAGTTGACTAGTTTTGGTCAAAAAGTCTCAAGTGAGCTGGGACAGAGGGAGTATTATATTCTTAAATGTAACATTATATCTGAAAATGTAACAATTTTTTATTAAGAAAGTAACAATTGAAATGCAAACCCGATTATATATATGAATTTTTACTCTTTTTAAAGAAGAAAAATAACATTTACTAAATAAAAATGTTACATTCAGGGGGGATCCACCTTATGGAGTGGGGGGTCGACCCCCCTGACTTTCCCGTTTATTCACTTTTACCCCTTTAAAACCATTAACAAATTTTAGGTTGACCCCCCCTGAAAAATTTCACATGACCCCACTAAAATTTTACACTCAAACCCATGTACTCCCTCCTAGGGGTGTAAACGGTTCGGCTTAGCTCGGTTTGGGGGGTTTTAGAGACCGAACCGCTAGTCATCGGTTTGAGAAAATCTCAAACCGAGCTGAACCGTCAAAAACTCGAAACCGAACTGAACCGAACCACAATGGTTTCGGTTCGGTTCAGCTCAAACCGCGGTTTGATATATCGGCTCAAACCGCCGACCAAAAGGAAACATTCCAGTGAAAATCATCCAAATTACCTAAAGAAACTAAATCCACTGCAAAATTACCCAAATCTGTAATTAATTATCTAACTTGGTTTACGAAGGAACAGAAGCAATCGCGCCGGAGAAGGAAGTCGCCGCGCCGGAGAAGGAAGTCGCCGCGCCAGAGAAGGAAGTCGGCGTTGGGGAAGAAGTCGCGTCGGGAAGGCAGTCGGCGTTGGGAAGGCATCGGCGTCGGGGAAGGCATCGACTTCGGTGCTTGAGACTTGAGAGTCCTTGTCGGCGGCGCTCCTTAGACTGAGAGAACGAGATGTGAGAAGTGGTTTTGGGGTAGGGTTTATGTTTTATATGTATATATCAATGATCCAGATTAACTTTTACAAACAATCAATGGTCCAAATTGCCTGGTTCGGTTTAGGGGTTCGGTTTCATCGGTTCGGTTTGAACAGCTCGGTTTAGCTCGGTTTGGTCCGGTTTGGTTCGACTTCGGTGCTGAGACCGTGAGCTAAACCGAACCACATGGTTTATAGATTTTCTAAACCGTAGCTGAACCACTGGCGTGTAAAAACCGAACCAAACCATGCGGTTTGGTTCGGTTCGGTCTCGAACCGCGGTTCGAACCGAACCACTGACACCCCTACTCCCTCCGTCCCAGCTCACTTGACACTTATTTCCATTTTGGTTCGTCGCAGCTCACTTGACACTTCCCGAAATAGCCTACTTTTTATAATATTATATTCACTCTACCCCACCACTCATTATCTCTCTTCATTTTCCACCACTCAATTTATTCAACCAACACTACTATTTACTCCACTCATTCTCTCTCTCTTCATTTTCTACCACACGTTTTTCTTATTTTATTATTTTTCCTTAGTTATTGTGCTCACCTCTTGGGTGTCAAGTGGGGTGGGATGGAGGGAGTATATATAGAAGGACTTAATCTTTAAATTACCTCAAAACACATTACACAATACACCCAATTTTTAGATTTGATTTGAATGAACTTTGAGCAATAATTATAGCTTGATTTACTTATTCCAATGAAAATATAAAATTTGTTATTGATACACCATTATAAATAATATCAATAACAATTTTTAGATTTTCTTTAGGGTAATTAAATTAGCCTATAACTATTGCTCAAAGTTCATTGAAACAAACAACGGAAAAAGTGGAAACATCGGGAGTACATTATTGCTCATATTTTTTCTTCTATGCAGCATGGATATTGATTATTCACCAACCGGCCGTGAATTTGTAACTGGGTCTTATGATAGAACAGTAAAATATCTTTTACGATCGGGTTTGCGCACCAAACGAGCATTCAAGTTTCAAAAAAGGCTGATTGCGAGATACTTTATTTTTTCGTTATACAAAATTTTGACCCCCTGACCAAAAATCCTGGATCCGCCACTGATTACATTCATCTATATAAAAAATTATAATCATATACTCCCTCTGTCCCACTAGAAGTGAGACTAGAGGAGTGGGCACACTATTTAAGATAAAGTGATATATATGTGGTAGAAAATGAAGAGAGAATGAGTGAGGTAAATAGTAGTGTTGGTTGAATAAATTGAGTGGTGGAAAATGATGAGAGAGAATGAGTGGGGTTAAATGGTGGGGTTGGTTGAATATAAATATAATAAAACATTTCTATTTTGGGTAGTCTCATTTGAAGTGGGACGGAACAAAATGGAAAGAAGTCTCACTTCTAGTGGGACGGAGGGAGTATTCACTTTGTTACACTTTAAATGTTACTTTTTTTAACCACAAAAACTATCAAACAATTTAAATTTTCTTGTAAAATTGCTGTTACATTTGACAGTAAAAAGTGTTACCTTTTGAAGATGAAACTGTTACTTCAAATGTAAGTACTAGTGTCTTGGTATACACTATACAATCATCATTTCAAAGCATCGCGCTACTGAATGGTTAATACTATTAACTCAGATTCCCTACTGAATCGAGTTATCCATGTTGTCTTGGAAGATTTCATTGACACCGCTCCTCCATCTATTGTGAATACATTTTCACTTTGGATTTTATTTGTGTCTAATATCCAATCAATATATTCTTTTCATACTATTGAATATCTCATTTATTGTAATCCATAATCACGAGTATATCTTTAAGTACTCCAAGTACTTTAACTATACATTTCCAGTGATTGATTACAATTTCCATTTAGACTTTTCGTCTCTCTAGAATGGCCAGCCTTTTCGAGTGGTCAGCATCTCTGATTTGGTCAAACTTTCTGAGTGGTCAACATCTCTAAGTGGTCAGACTTTCCAAGTCTACCTCTCAAAGTTTACCTTTACAGAGTCTAGCTTTCAATAGTCTACCTTTCTAGATTCTACCTCTTACGAATCTACTTTTTAGATTCGTGAGTCTATCCCTTCAGAATTATCTTTCGAGAGAACCATTCTCGAATCTTCCTTTCCGAGAGTCTTATTTCAAGAATATATCTTTCAATATTCTTACCAGAATCTTTTTCTATAACCTTTAAAAGTCTTTCTCATTAAGGTTCATTCTCATAAGAGTTTATTTCCCAAGATTGTCTCTCCTTTAGAGTTTATATATTGGGATTCCGACTCTTCAGATTATAACTCTTGAAAGTCTACTTTTCTTGAGTTTATCTTTCAAATAGATTCATTGCATTGTATACTTCCTTTAAGGATCCATTTATAACCCATCGGTTCGTATTCTGGAGAGAGATCTATCAACTCTCAAGTATTGTATCGACAATGAATTCTATTTACTGTTAAACGCCTTTTAACAGTTTCTGTTTATTTATTTTCTAACATAGAAAATTATGACCAAATAAGTTATCAAATTTTGTCTTCTAATTGTGTCGTTCGTTCTTTTACACAATATGAACCATTAGCAATTTCTCGCGTATTGCCTTTTAAGGATCAATATGCAACCTAATGGTTCGCATTATAGAGGAAGATCAACCAACTTCCAAACATTGTACCTATGATGAACTATTCAGTGAACTGTTAACAACTTTATTTAACAGTTTCGTTTAATTTTCTATCATAGGAAACTAAGACCAAAAGACTAGCTTCTTTTGTTCACAATTGTGCTTAGCTTCATCTTTTTTAAGATGAACTATTTGCGCTTTCATAAGTTCTCTTATTAGAACTTATTTATTCATTTTAATGAAATATTATCTGAAGTGAAGGAATATCTAATTCCTCGTCTTTGCCTTAAGTACATTTGCTTTAGCCCATACCCCCACATTTGAGGTGTACCCCCACACTTGAGGTGTACCCCCTGTTGGTAGTGGTGCCCTAGGCATGTTTAATAAACGTTGTAATTGTTATCATTTATTTCATATCAATAAAGAGATATTTTGATTATCATTGTTGTTCATGTTTACTTATAATAATCTCCGTCCCTAGTACTTATTAAGCACTAGTATAAAGGCTAAAGGATCATGGGACGGTCATATTAGATTTATGGGTACTTGTTTGGAACAAGGTACTGGACATGACCCGCTGTATGAGATTTATGTCATGGTCCATGTCGAACATATATCTCATATTAGTTATGTCATTTGAATCCTTAGACATGAAGTTATTATAGTCTTCCACTTGATGAACATTATGTTTGACATATTCAAACGCTACCTTAACACGGTAGTTATAAAGTGTATGATTGGCATAATCGGATTCACGTAGGGAAAAATAATAAGCTAAATGGATTTGTTCCTCCACGGAGAGATGTCAAGCTTGGGCCCCTCGAAGGAATGATGTTAATGAAATGTTCGGCCGGACTCAAATGCATTGATTGGATCAATGATTTGAATTATTAACATATTCGGAATCGAGAAAGTATTGAACAAAGACAAGTTGACTTATTGACCATGACTTGTGTTCAATGACATCGTGGACAAAAGGATTATGACATATTCTAAAGGAATGCGAACTTGTATCTAGTTACACTATTTGGGTAGGTATGACGGTTTGCTAGAACCTAATCATATCTTATGGGTTCATGTTTGAGACCATTGCCAACTTAGTGTAATCCTAGAGGGTCACACACAAATAGAACGAATCGTAAAGGACTAAATGGGAATTATGGAAAAATGTCAGTGTTTGGCTCTGGCACGGTCGTGCGCCTTAAAATGGCACGGCCGTGCCATAAATCCAAAACAAGGAAAAACCAGTCGACAGGCTTGGCACGACCGTGCCAAGAAGTAGAGCACGACCGTGCTGTTTGGCACGACCGCGCCAAAAGACAAGCACGACCGTGCCGAAAATAGGGCACGACAGTGCCAGTCAAGTCGGCCAGAATTCCTTGTTGCCTAATTTGGTGACGGGATTTAGGGTTCCTAAGTCCTTAAGGGTTAAGGATTAAGACCTATTTAAAGATCCTTTTTGCAGCCATTAGACAAGTTCTTGTTTGTGCCTCCATAAGGTTTTGATAGGTTATTTTCTTGTTCTAAGATCCCAAAAATGAAGAACAAGAATATTCATAATTCCATATAGTTCTTACAATTGTGGAAGTGTGTTTCACAATTTGGTCTAGCAACCAAGATCAAGAAGTTCCTTGATATTCGTTCGTGGTGTGGATACCGCTAGAGGGTGAAGCTCATCATCTTCAAAGTTCGTGTTCTTGCTCACGTGATCAAGCTTCAAATCTCCATCAAGTTCAAAAGCTAGAAATCAAATTCATCAAGGGTTAGTTTTTCTAATATTCATCTTATATGTATTTGACTTAATCATATGAATGGATCTATGGCTTTGGGTTTCATTAAAATTTTAAATGCTTTATTCCACTGCGCATGTTACATCGAAACCCAAAACCCCCACACTTAAGGTTTTTTATAAAACATCGTACGATTATTACATAATTCATAAGGAGTTTTATCAATTCTTTTTTGGGTATCTTATTATGACTGTAGTTGGATGAGAGTACGTTTCCCCCCACAACTTGTCGTTTCAGATTCCCAGCATAATCCTTCAAACGGAGCGACACATTCTCCTCCTCTATTTCTTCGACTCATTAAGTTGATTCTCAACTTCATTCTTATAAGTTTGAAAAGCCCTAAGGCTTCATCCTTAATTCTCAAGAGATATAGCAATATTTAGTGCAATCGTCTATAAAAGTAATGAAATACTTTTCCCCACCTCGAGTTTGCACGGACTTTAGACCACATATGTGTGTATGAACTAACTCAAGAGGTGTCAGGTTCCTTATTACCGAAGGAAATGATGATTTAGTCATTATTGCTTCAACGCAGTTTTCACACTTATCAGTCGAATCAAATTTATTCATAGCAATAATTCTTGATTCATTGACATCTTAATTGTGTTGAAATTCACGTATCCTAATTTATCATGCCACAAATTAGGACTCTCCATAAGAAACACCATTATCTTTCGCCTCCGGGAAAGGTACCATTTTTCAAGGAACAGACCGTTCGGTGTCAGTACAAATTTATCTGACTCAAACACTAGTCTAAATCCAGCCTTCCTCAACAGCAATCTGAAAACTAAGTTCTTGCGAATGTCTGGGACATGCAGAACATTCACTAGAGTCAGTTCTTTGTACAACCTTTCCAAGTCCCACAACGTTGGAAGTATCATAGTTTTACATATACACCTTCCTCCATTGATGGGAGTGTATGATGAGAAGATATGCGTATTTGCAAATATATGGTGGATAGCTCAATTTCTATTCACCATTATCTTGGGTTGACCTCCAATTTTGGAATCAACCCCCATGGCTACTAAATCAAGTCCATTTAACCTTTCGGTGATATTGATTTGATTCATATTGTCCATTTCCCTTCTTGGAATACGAAAAACTTTTGCTAGATGAATGTGTTTGCACATGTGTAGAAAATCTTGGAGCCGGTTCCTTGAACCTTATTGGCCCGTTCCAAAAGTTCCACAACTCTTTGGCTGCTCTCTTCAAGGCATCATTCAGTATATACATTATCATATGAGATTTCTATGATCTCATGCCTCTTTGGCTATCTGCCTGATATGGACCATCATCCCGATTAGCCTGGTTATCACCTTCCACAAACTTCTTCAGTTATAAGTCTGCTCCAAGTTGTCAACAAGTTATTTGAATCACTTGTGTGATTATTGTTGCACTTCTCATTTATTCTCTTGTTAACTCGAGCGTTCTTCTAGTTATCCTTCCTAGAAAACCGCCAGAAGATATTGCCTGGTATGGATCATCATCCCGATCAGCCGGGCAACAAATGCAGTCGAGTCTTGTGTTGGACACAATCTCCGCAAGAAGATATTGTCCCGCACTAGTGCTAATGGTTTTGTGGCAATCTTCTCTCAATATGAAACGATTTTACAGTCCATGATTAAAGCACTTCAAATCAAGGACTTCGGCGAACATAACTGTGCTTGACACTTCACAAAATTCCATCGAATTCTGTGACTGAATTCCATAATTCAGTTAAATATTTAACGAGTTCGTTAACTCAGTTAAATATGCGCTTCTCTTATTCTTAAGTGAGAGAGAGTGAATTGTGTGTCAAGTGAAATGACTGAGTTGTGATTGGAGTGAAGAATCTCAAACTGGGGGTAGGTTTATATAGTTTATGAAAAGTTGGGGTGCCTTTTGGGAATATGCACCAATGGATTCTGGTGGGATCTGGACCGTTGGATCAAATTTTGGATGGAGGGTGGAGATCGCATGGATCAGCCCAACTGCCGACCCGCCTGTCCAAACAGACCCGGGTCACGCCCGAACCGGCGCACCGCTTCGACCCCATCCGCGGATCAAATCCGCCTTGGCCCATCCGAGTTCGGCCCAACAGCCTCCCATCTTGCAGGACTACTCCAACTGGGCCTAGGCCCAAGTGCCCAATGCCAGCCCACGATCCTACTGTTCTGGACTGAACCAGACCGAGCCCAACCAACCTACCCACACCGAACCATGCCACGGACTGGACCATCATTGAACCGAACTTTGTCAAAAGTTTAAGGCTCCGCAGCTCCTAGCGCAAAGTGCAAAGTGCGCCCTAAACCGCCCATTCACGCTCTTCGCGGGTCATGTGCCAAGTTAGAGCTAGTCCAAAATTAGCGCACTTGAGCCACTAGTTGCATGGTTGGTCTAATCGTCCACTTGGTTGGCCCAAGGAGGGAATCATTTGATGATTCCTCTTTAGATGGATCCACTTAAATACTTTCATTACTTTCATTCATAAAGCAATGTGGGAACCATTTCATATCCCATAAACTCTTCATTTACCCACTTCAAGTTGCATACTTTGCACATTAATTTTTCATTCACCCGGAATTGGTTTTGAGAAAGTAAATATACCACATTAATCTACTCCAAACGTAGATTACAAATATGCAATTTATGTCGCGCCCCGACCCGTGGTCCTACTTGGCCCCACGTCCGGGACACGCACGGAAGACGTCATAAAACATTTTAGGAAATTTTTTCGAAATATCCTTTTATAAAAAGTCTCATTAAACCAACCACATTTACTAGAACTTGACTTCAAGTCACACAAACCAACATTCTCAAAACAAGTACTTAACTACAACTACCAACTTTACTTACTATTTACAAATCACCAACATAAACCAAAAAGAGGTGATACAACGATCAAGTCACGGGTACACTACCCAAAAGGTTTTACATTTACATAATGGATCCTTTACACAACACTTCCCAAAATGTCTTACCCAAAATCTCCTTCGAGACGTCCTCCCTGTGATGTGACCTATCCACTGGGCTCCTTTTTATCTAAAACGGTAAACAAATAAGGGGTGAGAATAAATCTCAGTAAGTTACTAAAATGCAACTACATTACATGCTAATATGATAAACATAAAGTAACAATGTCACCAAATAATCATATAGAATATAACACATAATATGAGAGGCTCCCTATCGCCAACCGTCCCATACCGGTTGGAAATAACAACAAACTCATCATACAACACATAAAGCGGAAATAAACACTCATACGTGGATACTGAGCCATGGTTCTCGAACCAAAACAATAACCATCTGAGAGGCTTCAACTGAGCAGCACCGAAGGGGTGAAACGGATTCCGGAACCAAACAACAACAACAACAACAACGGGGAAAATGACACGGAGTCATAACCCAAAGTGCCCAAACTTTGGCCTAAGGAAGGGGTTTAAAAATGGGAAACCAATGGTAGAATCCTTATAATGAACTTGGCTCGTGTGCCATTATAATCCCTACCACTGCCCGATTCACAACAAGTACCAGCTGGACTTTAGACACAAACGTAGCAAAGAATACTTGCTTAAACAACAACCGGGGTATGATTCCAAAGTAGGGAGCCACACAAGCTCATCATAAAGAGGCAAACATGTATTCATAATAGAATCCACAACATTGACATTAAGTCACCACACAATTAATCCATACGATCACATCAAATCAAACTCGATCACAAAGGACCAACTCTATCACTTTGAAGCTTCACAACAACCATCTAGGTATACTAGGACATCGCCTAAGACCTAGACCACAATTGAACTTTAAATCTCTTGGATTGACAAACTCAACTTTTCTAGCCACTCTGGGCGGTCGCCCACAGCAGACTGTGCGGCCGCCCAAAGTACTCTGTTTCAAGACAAAAATCCTTCAGATAGCTTGGGCGACCGCGCAACCCTTTTGGGCGGCCGCCCACTATGCCCGACAGGCATAAATGGACGTTTTTCTACTCCTTTCATTTCACCGTCCCAAAAGTACTACTACTTATAACACACAACATTTATAACTTCCAAAGGCTACAAATTCAGCCTCAAAACACTCTTAAACTCAACTAGTAACAAGTCACATACTAATCCCTTTGTCCCAAAATTACAAGTATTACTAAACCATTCAAAACATACTTTTACAACATATATAGCATATATAACATACTTATGACCATTTTAACATTTAAAAGGGGAATTAGTAACTTACCTATTTTCCGAAAAAGTATCACAGAAATAATATTTGTTCGGGTAGAAATGATCTATTCAACGCCCCTTTTCTATAATTTTAAGAAAATGAAATGTGTGTAGTGTGTGTCAACAGAGAGAGATGGGAGGGATAAGGATGAAATGTTTGTGTTTATACTCATTCCCTAAAGCCCCCCTTACTTCCAAGTTGAACAACTAAGCCCTTGAACCTTATTTTTATACTTTGGCCCATAAAATTCCACTAACACTACTTAACTCCCAAAACAATTATTGCTACTAATATTTTAACTAACACATATACTCAACTAATCAAATAAAATGTGCAACTTATGAGATATGATGCAACACATAAAATGCACACATATAAATTCAAATTAAACTTCACAAAAATATAAAATAAATATAAAATAATTAGGGACGGGTTTTGGGGTCGTTACACTCACTCCCCCTTAAAGAAAATTCGACCCGAATTTACGGTTATTTACCAAGATTATCAAACAACCAAGGATACCTCATCTCTATCTCCTCCCGAAGCTCCCAAGTCGACTCTTCCACATTATGGTTCCTCCACACAACTCTAACAATAGGAATACTCTTAGTTCGCAATTCTTGAACCTTCGAATCAATGACTTGGACTGGATGCTCCTCGTAAGACATACTCGGTTCAATATCCTCGGGAACCTCGGATAAGACATGAGAAGGATCATACACATACTTTCGAAGCATCGGGACATGAAAAACATTATGGATCTTATCAAGAGAAGGAGGTAACGCAAGACGATAAGCTCGATCTCCAACTCTACCCAAAATCTCAAATGGGCCAATATACCTCGGTGCTAGCTTGCCTTTCTTCACATACCTTCGAATCCCCACTTTAGGTGAAACTTTCAAAAACACAAAGTCACCCGACTGAAACTCAAGATCTCGTCTCCGGTGATCGGCATAGCTTTTCTGTCTACTCTGAGCAGTACTCAATCGATCCCGAATAAGTTTAACTTCCTTAACTGATTTATTAACCATATCAATACCCCAAATTTTTGCTTCTCCCACTTCATCCCAACAAATCGGAGACCGACATTTCCTCCCATACAAGGCTTCATACGGAGCCATCCCAATACTTGACTGAAAACTGTTGTTATAGGCAAATTCCACGAGAGGTAAATGAGAATCCCAAGAATCTGAGAAATCAGCTGAACAAGCTCTCAACATATCCTCAAGAATCTGAATAGTTCTTTCCGACTGACCATCGGTCTGGGGATGAAAAGCTGTACTGAACTTCAACTCTGAACCCAAAGCCTTCTGAAACGCTTGCCAAAACCGAGATGTGAATCTAGGGTCACGGTCAGACACAATACTCACAGGAACTCCATGCAACCTCACGATCTCATTAATATACAAAGTCGCAAGCCTTTCCATCGAGTAACTAATCTCAATAGGTAGAAAATGAGAAGACTTTGTCAACCTATCCACGACCACCAAAACTGCGTCATGCCTTCTTCGAGTGCGAGGTAATCCCGTCACAAAATCCATAGTAACATGTTCCCACTTCCATTCCGGAATCTCTAAAGGTTGAAGTAACCCCGCAGGTCTTTGATGCTCAGCTTTAACTTGTTGACATGTCAAACACTTGGATACATAATCCGCTATTTCTCTCTTCATATTATTCCACCAAAAGTGTTGCTTCAAATTTTGATACATTTTAAAGCTCCCGGGGTGAATAGTATACCTCGACTTGTGGCCTTCATCAAGAACTTGACGTTTAATCCCATCAACACAAGGCACACATAACCGGCCTCTGAAAGTTAACACTCCTTCAGAATTGAGAGAGAAATCCTCAAATTTGCCATCCTTGATTTTATCCATTATTTTTACTAACTCCGGATCATCCTTCTGAGCTTCTTTTATTTGTTGAATCAAGACTGGTAATACTCGAATATTTGCAAAAATAGCCCCACGCTTTGATTCATAAGGACTCCAATCTCGAGCATCCTCCAACATCTTCCATTCACGCACCATCAATGAAGCCATAAAAGATTTCCGGCTAATGGCATCGGCTACCACATTTGCTTTACCCTGGTGATAAGAAATAGTGCAATAATAATTCTTCAATAGCTCCATCCATCTTCTTTGCCTATTATTCAACTCTTTTTGTGAGAAAAGGTACTTCAAACTTTGATGATCGGTAAATATCTCAAATTTTGCTCCGTAAAGATAATTTTTCCACTTGTGCAACGCAAAGACAATAGCCGAAAGCTCCATGTCATGGGTAGGATAATTCTGCTCACTCGGAGTCAACTTCCTTGAAGCATATGCAATCACCCTTCCATTTTGCATTAGCACACACCCGAGACTGATGGATAGATTTATCCATACATTATCTCTACATATTCGTGTTATTGTTAGTGTCTTTTTAATGTAATTTAGATTAGTTTTATGTAATTTTTGGTTTTTAGTCATGTGGAGTACTTTTAGTTTGTTTTTTAAATTACGTAGTCCGAAAAGTGTAAAGGGTGAAGACTAAGGTTGAATCGAGAAAGAAATCGAAGTCAAAGTCAAGAATTGAAAAGAAGAACAAAAGCTGAAGGAAGAAAAGCCACTGGGCGACCGCCCAACCAGACCAGGCGACCGCCCAGAAGCAAGCGCCCGCGCGCACCCAGCCAGCGCCCGCGTGAATTAAGGCTGGAAAAAGACTCCAAGCTCTGCCCGTTCAGGCGCCCGCGTGATACCCACCGGGCGGCCGCCCGCTCCGACGCACAGAATTACGGGAATTCATTAAATGTCCAATATTTTGCAATCTCTTCCTAACTTTTGGACTCCTCTCTCTCATGTATAAATACTTTAGTATCAGATCAGTTTAGGGAGTTCTTTTTTATTCTTTTATTTAGGTTTTCTCAAGGTTTCAAGGTTGTAAACAAGATTCAAGGTTTATTTCATCAACAAGCGATTATCCAGGTTTTATGTATTTAAACTTAATTCTTGTGATTCTTGCTATGATTATGAGTAGCTAAGTTTCTTATTCATGGATTGGGTGTAGTAGCTATCAAATCTCTATGCTAATTAGGGTTTAATTCATATTAACTTTGTTCTTGTTCATAAGAATAGAATTTAATTCGTTTAAAGATTTCATTAATATGATTTGATGTTTTTGGTCTTTAAATCATCTTGGTATAGATTGTTGCACTAGCGTGGATAATTTATATATTGAACCATATTCTTATGATTAGATTTAATTGAGGATCTAGCGGAATTCAAAAGAGTCTAAAATCAATTATTCTTTGGATCTTAATAAATTGTTTTGATATGTTGTTGACCTAGCGGAATTCTTCATATTGAGATAATAATAGTGTTGCAATCCGGTGACCGGACCGTCCCAATTCTTACATAAGTGAATGATTTCTTGAACAAGTTAATAATATTTTTAGTAATAGTAGCATAGAGAGGCGATAGTTGTGAACCCCAATCTGTGAATCTTTGTCATCTTGAATTCAATCGTTGCTTGAGTTTAGTTTATTTTCAGTTCTAAGTAGTTAAATTAGTTAATCAACATCAAATCAAAAACCCCCCATCTTGTTGCTTTTACACCAATTAAATTTAACTTGTTTATCCACCAAGTCTCTGTGGATTCGACCCTTGCATGTGCATATTATTACACCGATAACTAGTACACTTGCTAGGTAATTTAATTAGAGGGAGATTTTCTCCATCAAGTTTTTGGTGCCGTTGCCGGGGACTTGTTCTGATTTACAAGTTGATTTAAGCGGTGTATGTTTGGTAGGAGTTCATTGGATCCCCAGTTGGTTCCTTTGAACGACAATATTGATAAGCTTGAGAGGAGCATTCCTCATACTCAAGACTTTGAGTCTGAATCTGAAACTTCTGTCACCGAGGCAGAGGTAGTGTTGAGTGAGTTAGAAACTTCTTCCACCGAGGGAGAAGAAACTGAAGTTGTAATGGCTACTCCCTTAATGAATGAATTTGCTAGGCCCGAGGTCGACACATCTGTGTCATGCATTGTCTTTACTGATGCAGCTAAAACCTATGAGGCCAAAGGTCACTATTTTAGTCAATTGCCTAAGTTTCAAGGTCTTCTCGGTGAGGATTCCTTGAACTTTTTAAGAGAATATATGATGATAGTGTCAGGATTCCCAGTCAAAGATGGGGTGACTGACGTGTTGGTAGTGGTGCCCTAGGCACGTTTAATAAACGTTGTAATTGTTATCACTTATTTCATATTAATAAAGAGATGTTTTGATTATTATTGTTGTTCATGTTTACTCATAATAATCCCCGTCCCTAGTACTTGATAAGCGCTAGTATAAAGGCTAAATAATCATGGGATGATCATGTTAGATTTATGGGTACTTGTTTGGAACAAGGTACTGGACATGACCCGCTGTATGAGATTTATGTCATGTCTATGTCGAACATATATCTCATATTAGTTATGTCAATTGAATCCTTAGACATGAAGTTATTATAGTCTTCCACTTGATGAACATTATGTTTGACATATTCAAAACGCTATCTTAACACGATAGTTATAAAGGGTATGATTGGCATGATCGGAATCCCGTTGGGAAGAATAATAAGCTAAATGGATTTGTCCCTCCACGGAGAGATGTCAAGCTTGGGCCCCTCGAAGGAATGATGTTGATGAAATATTCGGCCGGACTCAAATGGATTGATTGGATCAATAGCATTTGGATTATCAACATATTCGGAATCGAGAAAGTATTGAACAAGACAAGTTGACTGTTTGACCATGACTTGTGTTCAATGACATCGTGGACAAAGGGATTGTGATATATTCTAGAGGAATGCGAACTTGTATCTAGTTATACTATTTGGGTAGGTATGACGGTTTGCTAGAACCTAATCATATCTTATGGGATCATGTTTGAGCCCATTGCCAACTTAGTATAATCCTAGAGGGTCACACACAATAGAACGAATCTTAAACATAAGGACTATATTGGAATTTAGGGTCGAAGGACCTTGGAGGAATTTTTGGAAAATTCCTGGGCCTTTTGGTCAGGTGAGCGGGCGCTCGGTCCTGAGCAAGCGCGCGCTCCTGAAGGCAGAGAAATCGGTTTTTGGCGGATTTAATGCAGGCGGGCGCTCGGTCTCGTGCAGGCGGGCGCTTGGTGCAGTCGGCAAGAAAATTCCTAATTCGATTAGGAATGGTTTTTGGCACAAGTTACCTATTTGGAATAGGTCTTAATTGTGTATAAAAACCCCAATTCAGCCAGACCAAAATCCTAATCGCTTTTGTGAGTCTCAAAGAGTTTGAGAGAGATTTATTTTGTTCTAAGACATCATTGATTGAGGAACAAAATAATTCACAAATAAATTCCATCTAGTTCTTTATTTAAATTGTGAAAACGTGTTTCATAATTTTGGTCTAGCAACCAAGATCAAGAATCCTCTTGATATTCGTTCGACGTGTGGATACCGCTAAAGGGTGAAAATCATCATCTTCAAAGTTCGTGTTCAAGCTTTGTGATCGTGATCAAATCTTCAAAAGTTCTCCACCAAAGACCAAAGAAGAAAAGTTCATAGCCATCAAGGGTTAGTTTTTCCTTTATTCATCTTGTTGTATTTGATTTAATCATATGAACGGATCCATGGGTTTGGGTTTCATAAAATTTAAATGCTATATTCCGCTGCGCATGTCACATCGAAACCCAACAGTGGTATCAGAGCCCCGTTCATGTTGATTAATTCAATACCTGGATCATGTTGTGTGTATATAAATTGTTTATGTGCCAAGCATGATATGAATATTGGATTATATGATGTTTATGTGTTATGTGATTTTATGTGGTTTATTGTTTTCAACTTTAATCGCACGATTCAATCGCAATAAAATTATGGTGGATTCAGAATTTTTTGATTATTAATTTTTTCTTAGATCAAAGTTTTAATAATCGGGGAAAAATAATTTTGAGACAAAATTTCCGAACTTGAAAATTCTATACCACTCTGACCATACAAGCGCTCGCCCGCGCTGGACCAGGCGCGCGCTCGCTAGGCCAGAATGGAATATTCTGATTTTGTTAAAAAATCTGATTCTGGAATTTTTCGATAAATTCAACAAAACCAGTAACAAGACTAATCCAGACTTGCTGATCTGGAATGGGTTTTGGGTAGTTGGTTTGTGTGTGGATTTTGGGGTTTGAATTTCCTATTTGTTTTAGTCTTGTGATTCCTAGATTGGTTCAAGTTTTGGATGGCTAATCTGCGTTCATCGAGATTGTGTTTCCCAAAATTGATCGCAATCAAAGTTTCAAAGATAAAACGAAGTTAGAATTATGAAGAGTTCATAATTGCTAAAATTGAGAAACAAAGTTCTTGATTCAAAGATTGGAGATCCATGTGGAATTGTGGATGCAATTGGCCTACGTTCATCGAGACCATCTATTGCTTAGTTTCGGCCACATGGACTACTTTCTTGGTTTCTTGAATTAGTGCGGAATTGTGGATGCCATATGGCTTAGTTTCGGCCGCACTTCTTGTTGTCTTGATTTGGAGATAATAACCGGAGTTGAAATAGTCTCAATCCTCATAATTATAGAGAAACTAATGACACATAAATGTTATGCTTAAATTAATAGAGATTAATTTAGTGACTAAACTTTATGTGTAACATGTTTATATTATGTGCTCATATATGTGTTATATGCTATATGTGATGAACCTTCAAAGAAAGTTTTAAGTCCGTATTGCCATGCCATGATTAAAACACTTGTTTATATATGGATGATTTTGTGTGGGCTCGCCAAAGCGAGGTGCATTGATTTTATTCATGTATAAGCAAGATGAGTGAATAAGAGTTTCCTATGCGTTTAAAATAGTTGGACTTAATTAGGCGTCAAAACAGTTTTGGGCCTAGGCAAAGATGAGATTAAACATGCTTTTTGAAATTGGATTTCTTAAAGAATCTCATGGAAAAAAAAATAAGAGTCATATAAGATATGATTGACAAGAGTTGTCTACCTAATTAATTTAATTTTGTGCGGTGCGCCAAAGCGTACTTGAGATTAAATCTTCAAAGTTCGTGTTCAAGCTTTGTGATCGTGATCAAATCTTCAAAAGTTCTCCACTAAAGACCAAAGAAGAAAAGTTCATAGCCATCAAGGGTTAGTTTTTCCTTTATTCATCTTGTTGTATTTGATTTAATCATATGAACGGATCCATGTGTTTGGGTTTCATAAAATGTAAATGCTATATTCCGCTGCGCATGTCACATCGAAACCCAACATGACGAACAATTAAGACTAAAATATTTTCCTTTTGCTCTGCAAGGGGCAGCCAAAACATGGCTATTGATACTCCCGGCTAGGAGCATTAATACGTGGGATGGGTTGCATGAT
Source organism: Campanula takesimana (assembly GCA_026119855.1). NCBI lineage: Eukaryota > Viridiplantae > Streptophyta > Magnoliopsida > Asterales > Campanulaceae > Campanula > Campanula takesimana. The sequence goes on along the minus strand of JAOWBW010000752.1, from coordinate 584,990 downwards.
ATTTTTCTGAAGAAATTTTTCCCACATGCCACGTTGGCCACCTTTAGACAAAAAATGATAGGATATACTCAAGATCCGGGTGAGCCATTCCATGAGGCATGGGATAGATTTAAAATGTTACAAGTGCAGTGTCCCCATCATGCTTTTCCTGCGGCCCTTTTGCATCAGACTTTTTATGGGGGTTTGACTGCAGCTGACCAAGCTATGGTCGACAATGCAGCAAGTGGGTTTTTAGGATCCAAAACTTTTGATCAAACCCAAGAATTATTTGAGATGTTAGGGGCCAATTCACAAGAAAAAGGCTCTAGAGGGAAACCAAGGGGGTGCATGAAATAAGTGGAGTAGATGAGTTTGCTAGGCAAGTAGCATTGATGAACCAAAATTTGGCAAAATTAAATATGAATATGGGTTCATCAAGTGCTAATGTGGTATCTGATATTTGTGCTTATTGTGGTTCTAACACTCATGCTACTAATGGGTGTCCAAGTATTGTGTAGGGTAATTCTAAACAGGTTAATGCTATGCAAGGTTATCCCCCACGACAATATCAAGGTGGTATGTATTCTAACACCTATAATCCAGATTAGAGAAATCACCCGAATTTGTCATGGAGGGGTAACCAAGGGGAGCAGTTTCAACAAAAACCTCTTTATCCTCCTCCCCCACAAGGGAATTCAGAACAGGCACCCAAGCAATCTCTGGAGGATATGATGAGGACAATGATGCAAGAGCAACAGGAAATTAGGAGAATGATGAAGCAGCAGGAAGCTGTTAACAAAAAGCTGGAGACCCAAATTGGTCAATTAGCTGAGGGGCAGCAAGGGCATAAGCCATGTACTTTTCTGAGCCAAGGGCAGCAAGCCATGGCCATAACTGCCCTACATAATGACCATGAGGTAACTCCTGTTTCTACATCTTCACTTGTTGTTGAGAATAAAGTTGTTGATAAAGGTACAAATGGATTGGGAGAATCGTCTAATACGGAATCTCCCACTCCCAAGCCATATGTACCTCCCGTACCATTTCCTGGCACTTACATGAGGCACAAATTAAATAAACAAATGTCTGATCTCTATGAGATGTTTTCAAAAGTGGACATTAATCTCCCGTTATTGAATGTGATAAAAAATATCCCTGCTTATGCTAAGTTTTTCAAAGAAATTAACTCCAAGAAACTTAAGTATGGGAAAGATGAAAAATTAATAATGGGAGAGAGTGCTAGTGCTGTAGTTCGATAAGACCTTCCACCTAAAATAAAGGACCCCGGGAGTTTCACAATTTCCATTACATTGGGGGACTCCACCACGGTGAAGGCGATGTTAGATCTTGGTGCTAGCATCAATTTATTGCCTTATCACATGTATCTTAAGTTAGGCTTGCCTGATCTAAAACCCACTACTATGACCCTTCAACTTGCGGATCGTTCCACAAGGCAACCGTTGGGTATTGTGGAGGATGTTTTGGTTCAAGTAGGTGATTTGATTGTCCCTGTAGATTTCATTGTGCTTGAAACTGTTAATAATGTTGGCAATCACCGTGAATCTCCCATATTGCTTGGGTGACCATTCATGGCAACCACCAACACCATAATTAATGTGGGCAATGGGACATTATCAATGTGTGTGGCTAATGAACATCTAGAGATCCCTGTGCATGACATTATGAAACATCCTTTGACTGTGGAGGATGAGGCACGTGAGTGGGTTCATGAGAATGTAGGGGACGAGAGTGATAGGAGGAAAGTGGAGAGTGTGTTGACTGGCGGTGAGAAAACTAGGGATAAGGCGGAAGTTCATGACATGGCCACGTCCCATAAGGCCGACGAACACCATTCTAGTGATGGCCCGTTTCACCCCCTAGGCCACTTCAATGAGAAGTTGGTGCCTGATATAAAATCTTGTACCACTCCTGTTTCTTCGTGTTCTGCAGGTACTAATAAAGAGGATAAGAGCCCAAAAGTGAAAAAGAAAAAGCATAAGGGCACCACAAAGATCCCATGGTTTATCCCAGAATTATTTAAAATGGGACTTGAGATGTGGGCCAATGGGGGCTCTAAAGCAAGAGAGCACTCACGATGGGCAAAAGGCAGAAAAGCAAAAGCTAGAGTCAAGGTGGCCAATCTCTACCCCAAATAAAAATGGGGCCACCGTCGGGCTAACGACGTTAAACAAATGCGCTAATTGGGAGGCAACCCAATGAGGTATGTTTTAAATTACTGCTTTTACTGCTTTGTGTGTCACCCTAACGGGTCTCTCTGAGTTTGTGGGTTTATAGGGGAGTGTAAATAGTGTCACCCTCCAAAAAGATTTTATTTTATTGAGTCGTTTTAATTTTCATAATGGATATTACGCTTATGATGTTTGTTCGTGGTGATGTGCAGCGATTTGGACCCAACCGGAGGAGTTCTGTAGCAGCTAAAAAAAAAAAAAGGCTGCTACAGTAAATCGGCTGCTACAGTGAAAAAAAAAAAAAAAAAAAAACGCAGCCTATTTACGCAAAGATGTCACTCTATGATCCTCAGAATATCCCCAATTACATCCCATGTTTGTAAGTTGGGTGAAAGTTTGGAAAATCGAAGACCAAAGTTGGAATCAGAAGTTTTCTGGTGAAGGCTTTGCATGGTGGAGTTGGGATGTCATCAAAGGCGTTCATGAGCCACTGCACCGGTCATCTTCCTCACTTACGGTGCAACTATCCGGTGGTCCCAATGGTTGGAGGTATCCCGACCCTTGCTATTTTTATTGTTTTTCTTGCATTGAGGGCAATGCTTGATTTAAGCGTGGGGGTATGGGGTACTAGTTATTAGTATTGATGCTGTCATTTCATCACATGTATGTGTTAGTTTTGTAGGATATATGGGAAAAAAAATATAGAAAAGAAAAGAGAGGCTAGGTGAAAACCCGCAAGGGCGCCTAGGCAAAAGGAGAGGAAAAGAGAGCAAAGCTTATGGAATTCTATGGCGGAGGCGACATAAGGGGTGTATGGAGCGTTTGGGTAGGATTTTCATTTTGTAGTAGCAGGTTTTGTTTAGAGGCTGTAGGTTAGAAAAATCCTCATATTTGTTTTGGAGTAATAAGGGGAGTTGGTGTTTTTTTTTATGAGGTAAATCATTGTTAAAGACTTATCTTAACTTTGATTTCTTTCTTTTTGAGGGAGAATGGAGTAAAAGATAAGCGTGGGGGAAACATAGGTCATTTTAGTTACCCCTAGCTTTGTGAGTGGACCCTGATTGGATATGTGTTTTTATTATTGGTGTTGATATCAATTAGGGTCAAGTTTATTGTTTTTGTTTTTGTTTCGGGAGTTATAAGGAGCGGAGTTTTTTTGTTTATACTCCGAGTGTGTTTTATTTTTATTCGTGTTTTTGGTGGTTGGTTGATGTAGAGGAGTTTAGGCATCATTTTTCTCCATGCTACGCTTAATAGACTGGTGCTTAGAAAGGGGGGTTAGGAATATTACTCTGGGACGAGTAATGGTCTAAGCGTGGGGGAATTTGATGGATAGATTTATCCATACATTATCTCTACATATTCGTGTTATTGTTAGTGTCTTTTTAATGTAATTTAGATTAGTTTTATGTAATTTTTGGTTTTTAGTCATGTGGAGTACTTTTAGTTTGTTTTTTAAATTACGTAGTCCGAAAAGTGTAAAGGGTGAAGACTAAGGTTGAATCGAGAAAGAAATCGAAGTCAAAGTCAAGAATTGAAAAGAAGAACAAAAGCTGAAGGAAGAAAAGCCACTGGGCGACCGCCCAACCAGACCAGGCGACCGCCCAGAAGCAAGCGCCCGCGCGCACCCAGCCAGCGCCCGCGTGAATTAAGGCTGGAAAAAGACTCCAAGCTCTGCCCGTTCAGGCGCCCGCGTGATACCCACCGGGCGGCCGCCCGCTCCGACGCACAGAATTACGGGAATTCATTAAATGTCCAATATTTTGCAATCTCTTCCTAATTTTTGGACTCCTCTCTCTCATATATAAATACTTTAGTATCAGATCAGTTTAGGGAGTTCTTTTTTATTCTTTTATTTAGGTTTTCTCAAGGTTTCAAGGTTGCAAACAAGATTCAAGGTTTATTTCATCAACAAGCGATTATCCAGGTTTTATGTATTTAAACTTAATTCTTGTGATTCTTGCTATGATTATGAGTAGCTAAGTTTCTTATTCATGGATTGGGTATAGTAGCTATCAAATCTCTATGCTAATTAGGGTTTAATTCATATTAACTTTGTTCTTGTTCATAAGAATAGAATTTAATTCGTTTAAAGATTTCATTAATATGATTTGATGTTTTTGGTCTTTAAATCATCTTGGTATAGATTGTTGCACTAGCGTGAATAATTTATATATTGAACCATATTCTTATGATTAGATTTAATTGAGGATCTAGCGGAACTCAAAAGAGTCTAAAATCAATTATTCTTTGGATCTTAATAAATTGTTTTGATATGTTGTTGACCTAACGGAATTCTTCATATTGAGATAATAATAGTGTTGCAATCCGGTGACCGGACCGTCCCAATTCTTACATAAGTGAATGATTTCTTGAACAAGTTAATAATCTTTTTAGTAATAGTAGCATAGAGAGGCGATAGTTGTGAACCCCAATCTGTGAATCTTTGTCATCTTGAATTCAATCGTTGCTTGAGTTTAGTTTATTTTCAGTTCTAAGTAGTTAAATTAGTTAATCAACATCAAATCAAAAACCCCCATCTTGTTGCTTTTACACCAATTAAATTTAACTTGTTTATCCACCAAGTCTCTGTGGATTCGACCCTTGCATGTGCATATTATTACACCGATAACTAGTACACTTGCTAGGTAATTTAATTAGAGGGAGATTTTCTCCATCAGAGACCTTCTTTAGAAGCATCACTATAAATCACCAAATCGTCATTTCCATTAGGTAGCGCAAGAATAGGAGCTGTAGTCAACCTCTTCTTCAATTCCTCAAAACTAACTTGACATTTTCCATCCCACACATAAGGTACATTTTTTCGGGTCAATTGAGTCAACGGAGTAGAAATTTTGGAAAATCCCTCAATAAATCTTCTATAATACCCGGCTAAGCCCAAGAAACTTCGAATTTCTGTAACTGATTCAGGCCTCTTCCAATTCACAATAGCTTCAATTTTGGAGGGATCTACGAATATTCCTCTATTAGAAACCACGTGCCCAAGAAAAGAGACTTCATCGAGCCAAAAAGCACACTTACTGAATTTCGCAAACAATTGCTTTTCACGAAGAATAGATAGAACCATTCGCAAGTGTTGCTCGTGCTCCTCCCTAGACTTGGAATAAACAAGAATATCATCAATGAATACAACCACGAAGGTATCAAGATAAGGTTTGAACACCCGATTCATCATATCCATGAAAACAGCCGGAGCATTAGTCAACCCGAAAGGCATAACCAGAAATTCATAATGATCATATCTACTATGGAAAGCAGTCTTAGAAATGTCTTCAGAACGAATCTTTAACTGATGGTACCCACTCCTCAAGTCAAGTTTTGAAAAGACGACTGACCCTTGAAGTTGATCAAACAAGTCATCAATGTGAGGTAGAGGATATTTATTCTTTACGGTTACCTGATTCAGCTTCCTGTAGTCGATGCATAGTCTCAAAGACCCATCCTTCTTCTTGACAAACAACACAGGAGCTCCCCACGGTGATACACTGGGTCGGATGAATCCCCTATCGAGTAACTCTTATAGCTGAATTTTCAATTCCTTTAACTCTGCCGGAGCCATTCTATATGGTGCCTCTGATATTGGAGCTGTACCTGGGAGTAAATCAATACAAAACTCGATTTCCCTATCGGGAGGCATAGCATACTCGGTAGAGAACACATCAGGAAATTCTTTAACAACATTCACATCCTCTACTTCGGGAAACTTTTTAGTAGTATCCAAAACACTGGCCAAGTACCCCACACAACCACGGTGCAATAACCTCCTAGCTTTCACATAAGAAATAATACGAATTCCCTTACCCAAATAAGCAGCCTCAAAAGTAAACACATGCACACTAGGGATAGAAAACGTAACCACTTTCTTAAAACAATCAACAGAGGCATGATATTTACTTAACCAATCCATACCCAGAATAACATCAAAATCTTGCAATGGCAGTATAACTAAATCAGCAAGTAAAACATGCTCACTGATAAGCACATCACAATCACGTAGCACCTTATCAGCTATCAAACAATCTCCCATAGGGGTCGACACTTCTAGCACATAAGACAAAGACTCAGAGGAAGAATGCAATCGAGATGCAAAATGCACAGAAACATATGAATGCGATGAGCCGGGGTCTATAAGTGCACGTGCTCTCAAACTTGACATAGAAATTATACCTCCTATCACGGTGGAAGCATCCGAAGCTTGTTGCTGAGTAATTGCAAAAACACGACCCTCAACTTTGGGTTTTCCTGAAGCATCTCTTTTCTGTCCCTGAGACGATCCCACACCACTCCCCGATGGTTGATCCCTCGATCTAGGGCAATCTCTTTGAAAATGGCCAAGTTGTCCATAATTCAAACATTTCCCCTGTTTCTTCCAACACCTCTCTTTACTATGCCCTTCCCTCTGACAATAATTACACATCCTCTTATTCTGATTCCCGGTGATATTACTTTGATTTCTAACAATAGGTTGTCCTTGTGGTTGTCCTCTAAATGGTGTTGATGTTTCTTGTCCTCCACGATTATCACTTCGTTGTTGTTGTAGTCTACCTTGTCTTCCCGCACCTACTAATTCCACTTTCCTCTTATGCTCTTCAATATTGTGCTCCACTTGATAGGCTCGATCAACTGCATCTTGAAACTCTTGTAGTTTATGGGACACCAATTGAGTTCGGATCACAGTTTTTAATCCCTTAACAAATCTCGTTGCCTTCCTCTCCTCTGTTGCAATTAAATGAGTACAATACCTAGATAGCTCCGTGAATTTAGCTGCATACTGAGCCACCGACATTGCATTTTGTTCCAAGCTAAGAAATTCCACTTTTTTCCGGTCTTGATCCACCATCGGAATAAAATGTTCCTTGAACTTTTTAGAAAATTTGCCCAAGTATAGGGTACATATGCATCATCCCAACTAGTTTTCAATGTTCTCCATCAGTACTCCGCAGCCCCAATCAACTTGTAAGTAGCAAACCTGACTCGCTCCTCTTCAGTACATCCCAAGACATCAAATATCTTTTCCATGGACTCAATCCATCTCTCAACCTTGGTCACATTCGGTTCCCCATCATAACCCGTTGGTTTCATCTTTAAAAACTGCTCCAGACCATACCTCGGAGGTGTATGTTCTCCTCCTTGCCTCTGATCATGTATAGTTTTCATAGCTGCCTCGAACATTCCTTGAAACATAGCTCGAGCCTCTTCCCTTACATTACCCTGGCCTGAAGTACCAGACTGTTCACCCTCATTTTCAACCATTTTTAATGAGTACCTGCATAAAACACTCAACGTTACTCACTCCATACTCAACTACCCTCCTAGGTCACTTAGTCATTCTAGACCATCTACAACCTAGCTCTGATACCAACTGTCGCGCCGCGACCCGTGGTCCTACTTGGCCCCACGTCCGGGACACGCACGGAAGACGTCATAAAACATTTTAGGAAATTTTTTCGAAGTATCCTTTTATAAAAAGTCTCATTAAACCAACCACATTTACTAGAACTTGACTTCAAGTCACACAAACCAACATTCTCAAACCAAGTACTTAACTACAACTACCAACTTTACTTACTATTTACAAATCACCAACATAAACCAAAAAGAGGTGATACAATGATCAAGTCACGGGTACACTACTCAAAATGTTTTACATTTACATAATGTATCCTTTACACAACACTTCCCAAAATGTCTTACCCAAAATCTCCTCCTCGACGTCCTCCCTGTGATGTGACCTATCCCCTGGGCTCCTTCTTATCTAAAACGGTAAACAAATAAGGGGTGAGAATAAATCTCAGTAAGTTACTAAAATGAAACTACATTACATGCTAATATGATAAACATAAAGTAACAATGTCACCAAATAATCATATAGCATATAACACATAATATGAGAGGCTCCCAATCGCCAACCGTCCTATACCGGTTGGAAATAACGACCAACTCATCATACAACACATAAAGCGGAAATAAACACTCATACGTGAATACTGAGCTAAGGTTCTCGAACCAAAACAATAACCATCTGAGAGGCTTCAACTGAGCAGCACCGAAGGGCTGAAACGGGTTCCGGAACCAAACAATAACAACAACAACAACAACGGGGAAAATGACACGGAGTCATAACCCAAAGTGCCCAACCTTTGGCCTAAAGAAGGGGTTTAAAAATGGGAAACCAATGTTAGAAGCCTTATAATGAACTTGGCTCGTGTGCCATTATAATCCCTACCACTGCCCGATTCACAACAAGTACCAGCTGGACTTTAGACACAAACGTAGCAAAGAATACTTGCTTAAACAACAACCGGGGTATGATTCCAAAGTAGGGAACCACACAAGCTCATCATAAAGAGGCAAACACGTATTCATAATAGAATCCACAACATTGACATTAAGTCACCACACAATTAATCCATACAATCACATCAATTCAAACTCGATCACAAAGGACCAACTCTATCACTTTGAAGCTTCACAACAACCATCTAGGGACACTAGGACATCGCCTAAGACCTAGACCACAATTGAACTTTAAATCTCTTGGATTGACAAACTCAACTTTTCTAGCCACTCTGGGCGGTCGCCCACAGCAGACTGTGCGGCCGCCCAAAGTACTCTGTTTCAAGACAAAAATCCTTCAGATAGCTTGGGCGACCGCGCAACCCTTTTGGGCGGCCGCCCACTATGCCCGACAGGCATAAATGGACATTTTTCTACTCCTTTCGTTTCACCGTCCCAAAAGTACTACTACTTATAACACACAACATTTATAACTTCCAAAGGCTACAAATTCAGTCTCAAAATACTCTTAAACTCAACTAGTAACAAGTCCCATACTACTCATTTTGTCCCAAAATTACAAGTATTACTAAACCATTCAAACATACTTTTACAACATATATAGCATATATAACATATTTATGACCATTTTAACATTTAAAAGGGGAATTAGTAACTTACCTATTTTCCGGAAAAGTATCACAGAAATAATATTTGTTCGGGTAGAAATGATCTATTCAACGCCCCTTTTCTTCCTTCTTCAACAATGGAGATAATAATTTTAAGAAAATGAAATGTGTGTAGTGTGTGTCGACAGAGAGAGATGGGAGGGATAAGGATGCAATGTTTGTATTTATACTCATTCCCTAAAGCCCCCCTTACTTCCAAGTTGAACAACTAAGCCCTTGAACCTTATTTTTATACTTTGGCCCATAAAATTCCACTAACACTACTTAACTCCCAAAACAATTATTGCTACTAATATTTTAACTAACACATATACTCAACTAATCAAATAAAATGTTCAACTTATGAGATATGATGCAACACATAAAATGCACACATATAAATTCAAATTAAACTTCACAAAAATATAAAATAAATATAAAACAATTAGGGACGGGTTTTGGGGTCATTACAATTTATTTCCATTTACACAAAATGGAACCTAATGGAATTCTAGGTCAAAAGTCGGTCAAACCTTACTTTTGCAAAACCAAAATTCCAACACAAAGTCATGGTCAACGGTTTCTGGTTTGTTGGACTAGCTCATTAGGATGTCTTTTTGACCCCGCTACCGCCAACGGTCGCCGATTTCTGACATTGAATCTGAGCCGTTGATGTAGCTGACTGCGGACTGGTGTGTACTTCGACTACGGCAACCTGAGCAGTATTTTGGAGTTGTCCATTTGATTAGAATTATGTGTGTGTTTGTCAATTGAATAAATTAAACAATTTAACCCCAATCATTCATTCAACTGTGTTTTTGAATTGAAGGGGTTGGATTTGTCTGACAACGATTTTGGCTGGTGAATTCCCTAGGTTGCACTAGCCTGTAGCATCTTTACCTCAAAGGGAACTTTTTTTTCGAGGTTTGATACATTCAACATTCGGTTATTTAACCGGTAGGAACTTTATCTTTCTCGTAACAACTTTTCTGGAGAAATTCCAAAATTCTTGAAGAAATTCTCCTTTAATTTCTTGATTTGTCTTTCAATCACTTTGAGGGAGAAGCACCAATTAGTAGAGTTTTCAGGAACTCTTTTTCGGGGAACAATCCGCTGTGTGGCGTCTTGCTTGAACTTCAACTACCTAAATGCAACATCAAAGAGGGAAAGAATGTTAAGATGCCACTTGCACTCATAATTGTGATTCCGATAGTTTGCTTCCTAGTTGGTTTGGCCTTAGTATCATATTGGTTTATAAGGAGAAGCAAAACTCAACCATCTTCCTTTGTAACGAAACAACCATTCTTCAAATATTCTTATGAAACCCTCCTCAATGCAACAAATGGGTTCTCATCACAAAATTTGATTGCTACGGGTCATTTAAGCTGTCTACAAAGGGGTCCTTGAAGAAGATGGAGCAACAATTGTGTCAAGGTGCTAAACCTTGACCTCAAAGGAGCTCCAAAGAGTTTCATGGCCGAATGTGAAGCTTGGAGAAATATTGACATCGAAACCTTGTAAAGATCATAACCGCGTGTTCCTCAATTGACTTTCAAGGTAACTATTTTAAAGCTTTAGTTTAGGAGTTTATGTCGAATGGGAGTTTGGAAAGATGGCTACATCCAAGTACAAATGAGCTACGCAGACTAAGCCTTCTTCAAAGAATAAATATTGCCACAGATGTTGCTCATGCCATTGACTACCTCCATAATTGGTGTGATATTCCTATCATACAATATGATTTTAATCTGAGCAATATTTTACTTGATGAAGACATGGTCGCTCATGTTGGGACTTCGGACTTGCCAGATTTCTCCTTCGTGAAGTTTCAAGCACCACACAAAGTAGTTCTATTGCTTTAAGAAGAAATATTGATTATGCGCCTCCGGCTAACCATTAACATCAAGTTAAGTTTTCATGAATGTTATATATTTTGAGAGCTAGTATAATATTTTTGGAATTTTAGCATGAATCTTATAATTTTTTCTATTATTGCAGAGTATGGTCTTGGAAGGGAGATGTCAACATATGGGGATGTCTACAATTTTGGTGTACTTTTGTTGGAGATGATGTTCGGGAAAATAGTCCAATTAGGTTTTTCATAGCAACACAACTGAACTTTGACCAAACATTGTTGTCAAACTAAAATCCTAATGAAATTCTAAAAATTGCCACAACAATGATATATTAGTAACAATTTTAAAAAAATCAGTAGGATGATTAGATTGATATTAATGTTTAGTTGAAATTCACTTGTGTTTCATCAAATGTCAAATGTGACTGTCTTTATTTGGGCGGATATCATTATGAGTGTCTTAATGGTGTTGTGGGGGTGATATCATCCTAGTTAAAAATTTCACTAGGATGATTAGTATATATTAAGTGAAAACCGTTGATTGATTTGGTTTCCAGACATAGTCTATTTTTGTTGGGAAGATATTATTTATTGTTATTATAAGTGTCTTAACGGTGTTGCATAAGCTAATTTTAACCTACTTTATTGTTGATATGCAGCGCTCCCAACAAATAGACATCAAACGCTGATGAATACTCTGTCTCGTCTCAAAATGAGTGTTTAAATTTGCTCTTATTCAAGACATTTTAGATATTTATTTTGAGACTAGAGTACAGTTTTTGAAAGGATCTTCTTGTACCCTGATGCTCTTTGGACCAATACAAGGGCATATGTCACGGGTTAAGCTCCTTGGCCACTGCGTTGACATGGCCCGGCTGCAGATCTTTCTCTTGAGTATGAACGAGATATGACATATACTCCCCCGTCCCACCTTATTTGGGATTTATTTTTATTTTAGTCCGTCTCACTTCACTTGAAACTCTCCAAAATGATAATCTTTTTATAATTTTATATTCAATCTACTACATCAACTCATTTTCTCTCTTCATTTTTCACCATACAATTCATTCAACCAACCTACTATTAACCCCACTCATTGTCTCTCTTCATTTTCTACCACACATTTTCGTTATTTTATTATTTTCCCCTAATTATTGTGTCCACTTCTTAAGTCTCAAGTGAGGTGAGACGGAGAGAGTATTAGGCGAAGATATGGATCAAATTGTGTTGTCATAGTTGATACTCCCTTCGTCCCGGATTAAGGTTCTTAGTTTGACTTTGCACGGAGATTAAGAAAAAATAAATGTTGTGAGTATGAAAAATAAAGTAGGAGAAAGTAAGAAAGAGAAAGTGGTAGAATTTTTTTGGTTGTGAGAATGACAAGTGGGTCCTATTATTCGTTTTAGGTAATAAAACAACTAAAAACTTTAGTCTAAGACAAACAAAAAAAAAAATAAAAAAAAATAAGAACCTTAGTCTTGGATAGATAGAGTAGTTCCTTTCCTTCCATTCCATTTATGAGATCTTATTTATTTACACCCTGTCCTAGAAAGAAATTTAACTTTTGATGGGTGAACTTTTGAGTTGAGTATTAAATTCTATCTAATCAGTTCAATAAAATTTTAAAAATTGTTACTGATAATCACTTACTTCCTCCGTTTCAAAATATTTGTAGTTTTAAGATTTTTACACAAATTAAAAAAAACAATCAATGCATGTCTAATGTACTAAATTACCCTTGAAATATTTCAAGTACCAAAATACTTAAATGCTTTTACAATGACAACTACCATCATAAATAAGGGTATATTTGACAAACAATGTCTAGATAAAAGCAAAACTGCAAACATTTTGGAATAAATTTCAACCCCTTTAAACTACATGTATTTTGGAACAGAGGGAGTACTAATTTATAAATAACAATTTTAAATTTTTCACTAAGATGATTAGTTTCATATTAGCGGTAGGTGAAAGTTTACTTGCGTTGCGAAGGCCAACAAAAGTCAAAATTAAACTATATTTTATTAGTCGGAAGTAGTATTATTTTTAGGGCAAAGAGCTGGTTCATTAGTACGTTTGTGCCTCTCAAACAATGTTCAAGAGACATTAACAATAAGAGTAGGTTTTGGGAAAACTAGTTTCTCCATAAAAACAAGTTCAATGGGACTCTAAAACTTCATACCTAGCGCAAAGTTAACGTCAACTCCACTCCAACAATACCTATATGGATCTTCAAAATTAGCGCAATACATTTTTTGCGTCAAGGGCATTGCTAGGGGCACAAAAGAAGTTTACAAAATGATGGATACAAAGTGAGGTGACGATATTTTATTGGTTGTATCGATTGTGGACCCGGCACACTCTAATAAAAGCACCAATAAAGCTTTGACACTTCATTTTGTAAGCCACATTTTGTGACACTTTTTGTAACTTTATATTTACCCTTGCGTCAAATATGCCACAACTTAAAAGTTGCGCTATAGTCTCCTTTTCTTTCTTTTTTTTTTTCTTTTGATTTATACTTCTTTCGTCTCTCGAAATAAATACTCTCTCCCTCCCATTAGGATTATGATTCTTAGTCAGCTAAATATAGTTTGACCAATAATTTGAAAAAAGTAATGATAATAATAAAAATTAAAAATATTATTGAATTTATTATTAATCGAAATACAATAAAAAAATTAAATTACTCTTATCATCATTATTTTTCTTCAAATTCTTGGTCGAACTATAATTAACTCGATAAAGGATCCTATTTCAAGTGAAACGGAGGGAGTATACTCCTTCCTTTTAAAATAAATATATTATATTATATACTTCTTCCGTTCTAAAATAAATAATTTTTATTTTCTATTTTTTTATTATATACTTCCTCCAACCAAAATAACTCTCACATTTGACTTGTAAATATTTCTAAATAATTCACTTGTACATTACTTGTACAAAGATAAAATACACTAATTAATTATATTTTTATAAAAAAAAGTTTTTTATTTTTATTTTTTAATTAGTATAATATTCTAATTTAATTATATATTTTCATGCATTATTAATTTAATATTACATAATAATAATATACTAATTAATGAAAAACATATTAGACTAAATGAAATAATAAAGAATATTCTAAGAATATGTTTTTTTGATGCAAAATTTGAATCATGATGGTTGGAGATGATGGAAATTATTTAGTGCAAAATTAGCACAATTTTAGAGAAAATAGTGCAATTCTTGCATCAAACCATTGGAGACGGTCTAAGTTTTAAAAAATCCATTTTTTAATATTAGTATTACCCTTAAACCCTGAATCTTAAATCCCCAAACCTAAACCTTAAACTTTATAAAAACATGATTTTTTATAGCTTATGAAAGAACTAATTTCCCCCAATTTTTTTGTAACAATAAATATATCTTATCTGCTATGCAGTCTAAAATTAGACGCCACACAAAAAAAGAAGCGACTTCTTAAAAAATGGCTTTACAAACTTGAAAAAGAGGTTAACACAAATCGTGGAAATAGAATGTCATAATGAGCTAAATACAAAAGTGAGTGGCAAAAGCTCCTGAAAAAGATATTAAAAAAAATAAAAAAATAGGGTATTGCGTTGCAGAATCTAGCACTAACTTACTATATTAATCCCTAAAAGTGAAGTCATCATCAGATGAAATGAAATAAAGTGAATGCATGGAGGGACCTTATTTTCTCAGTTTGGACTGTCAAAAAATGATGATAACAGCTTAAAATCTTGACCCTAACTCATCATGAAATTCGCCGCTCAAAAAATGCTCTTTTTGTACAAAAGCATGAGATAGTGGCCAACAATTGGCAAAAAAAAACATTCTGAAATTGCAGACAATTTTATTCACCTACCACTACAATATCAGCCTACAATACTCTCTCCGTTCCATTTGAAAATGGGTGTCCTGTTAAAAGCTTCACCATTTTTTAAAATGGTAAAAAATGTAGGCTCCACTTATCATACTCACTAACTTCTTTTTCTCACATACTTAAATTATGAGGCCCACTTGTCATACTCACTAACTTTCTCCTCTCACATATTTAAATTGGAGGCCCCACATATCATACCTACTAACTTATTCCCTCTCACAATCCTTTTTATACTCATCACTTGCCATAATTTACACGCCATCATCAAAATGGTGAAGCTTCAAATGGGGCGGGGAGGATATAATATATAAATACTCATCCATCCCATAATAAATACTCCTTCCTTCCCATTTAAAAGTGCGACAAAAATTATCAGCTTACTTTTGACCAATAAATTACATAAAATTTGATAGTCTTAATGAAAACTTAAAAATTGTTGATGAAAATTTAAAAATTGTTATTTATCACTGCTAAAAATAGTATCAATAACAAATTTTATATACTCTCTCCGTCCAAACTCACTTGAGACTTATTTTCATTTTGGTCCGTCGCAAATAGCCAATTTTTAATAATTTTATATTGTATCTACCCCACCACTTATTCTCTCTCTCTCTCTCTCTTCATTTGACCCCACTCATTCTCTCTCTTCATTTTCTACCACATATTTCCCTTATTCTATTATTTTTCCATAGTTATTGTGCTCACCTCTTACTCAAGTGAGGTGGGACGGAGAGAGTATTTATTAGAGTTATTAAATTGAATAATACTAGGGGTACAAAAAAGTCACAAAAACTTGCTCACAAAATCTTAAGCGTAATGATGTTATCGGTATTTTTTAATAGAGTGTGGCGGGTCCATTATCGATGTAACCAATAAAATATCGCCACTTCATCTTGTGATCAAGATTTTGTAACCTTATTTTGTGCCCCTAGCATTGATCTATTAAATTTTCACATATTCTTAGTCAAAAATTAGTTAAGTTGATAATTTTAGTAAACATATTGCAATTTCAAATAAGACGGAGGGGATATTCTGCTTTTCTTTTAGTTAGGCTCCGTTTGTTTCGCGTAAAATAACTTCCGGAAAAAAAAAAAAAAAATCACTCATATTAAAATTATTTTTGAACACCTCCCCCGCTCCCCACTACCCCACCCCTACCCCCACCACCCCACCTACCCCCACCCCACCCACCCACCCCCCCAAAAAAAAAATGAAAAAAAAATAAAAAAATTACTCATATTAAAATTATTTTTGAACACCTCCCCCACCCCCACCCCCACCACCCAACCCCCCCACCTACCCCACCCACGGCCACCCCAACCCAAAATCTCCACCCACATTATTATTATTTTTTTTCTCAAAATAATTATTTTCCTCGTATTAAATTATTATTATTTTCATATGAAAATATTTTCCGGAAAATATTTTCCTTAGATTTACCAAACAACCAAAAACATGTTTATGTCATTTTCCAGAAAACATTTTCATTTTCCGAATTTTTTTTTACGGGAAATCATTTTCCGGAAATTGTTTTACGCGAAACAAACGGAGCCTTAGTCTAAAGATACTGTCACGTTTCTAAATAAATAATAATATGTGCGATTTTACCATGGTATGGTACAATCAATATACGACAAATAAAACATAATCTTTAAAAACGAAGACAAGTCAACTGCGAAACTTTTATTACTAGAAAGATGGGGTATAGTAAATGAGTTCATATAAGGAAAAAGAAAATGAAAGGAAAATCAACTACTTTGATTGAAAGATACCTTTTTCTTCCATCTTAATGATGTACCCTTAGCTGAAAATCTTGTACCACCACTCAATTCTGAACAGATAAAACAAAATAAAGTTAGACCCAAAAATGTATCCATGTTAAATAGGAGAATCAAACCTCACTTCCTTTTATCTTCATGTTGTATCATATCTTCTCCATTTGCATGAGAAGTTTGCACACATGCTCATCAAGTGAAGCAACAAGAATCAAAAGTAAGCTTTTATAAGGTTATGACCTTCAATTAATATGAGAAAGAAAAGGGTTTTGAGCTCCAACTTTTTGTTTTTTTTTTACTAGTGTCTTCAAGCTCGGGCAGTACCAAAAGCGCGTCGATTAGGCTGGAAAACATTAAGGAAGACGCTCCGGCGAACTGGGTACCGGTGACGTGTCCCCCGCCGGAAACTCCGACGGAGTCGATGGAGTTTCTGGGAAGATCATGGAGTCTCTCTGCCATGGAGCTGTCCAAAGCTCTGTCTCATACTCATGTTGAAAGTAAAGTTTCTGATCAGAAGTCAAATTTGTGTTGTTCTGTTGGTGGGGGTGGTCAAATAAATCTGGTGAGTTCTCAATGCCTTCTTTTGATCTATGAAGTTTCAAGCATGTTTGTTTAAATAATTCATGTCGTACTTCCCTTTTTGGTCAGTCACAAAATAATATCGCATTTCTAAGGTAGAAGCAAAGCATATTCTTTACTAAAAACATTGACAAGTCAACTGCGACACTTATATGGGGACGGAGGGAGTACTACCTTAATGAGAAAGATCATTGTGTTGTATTAAGATGATTTCTTATATTGCAGCAACCTCAACCAGGGTCAAAGGCAGATAGTCCTCCAGTTTCTCCAAGAGGAAGTGATGATATAAAGGTATGCATCTCTTCCTATTTGACTATATCTTCTCTCTATCAAATAGTAGAGAAAGTGAAAGTGAAAGATTTTCCAATTTAGCCTTAAGCAAATATTCTAATTCTAGTAGAGCGATTTAATCCGAAAAAGGTTTTGACTTTCAAAAGCGAACTCTTTGAGTAGAACCAACAAAGCACTCGAGCCCTACCTAAAATAAGTGTGTGTACTATTTTCAGGAGCTATTTTTACTTCATCAAGCTCTCAACCCCGAACTTCTTACCAATCACCAGTTGCTAAAAAACGGGGTGCGCACTTATCTCTGAAACTTTCCCTGTTAATCATAAAAGGTTAATTCCACTGCCCACCCTTAAGTTTGGACAAGTATCACTTAGGGATGACCAAAACCGGTTCCGGGCCCGGTTCCGGTTCGGAACCGCCGGTTCCGGTTCGGCATATATGTGACCCTGAACCGGCCCGCGCTTACACCGGTTCCGGTTCCGGTCATCACAATCCGGTTCCGGTTCAGTCCATGCTACCTTTTTTTATTTTATTTTTATCATACAATTATTTTTTTTATCATACAATAATGAATAAACATGTTAAAATTTATTAAATGACAAGAGATTTTTATTTTATAATACACTAATGAATAAACATGTTAAAATTTATTGAAAAATTAGGGATTTTTATTTTTTTTAATGGAAATGCCGATCCGGTCCCGGTTCCGGTTCGCCATATATGTGACCCTGAACCGGCCCGCGCTTACCACGGTTCCGGTTACTCCGGTTCCGGTTTACTCCCCTGTTTGCTCCGGTTCCGGGCTTTTCCGGTCCGGTTTTCCGGTTCCGGTCCGGTTTGGCCATCCCTAGTATCACTACCCCTTTAATGGTTGGTTTAATCTCACTTCCCCCTTTTGTCAACTTTCAAAATTACTATTTTACTCGTATATCTCCTCATTGAGTAGAAAAATACTATATTAGACACTTTCTAGATTGAGGGGTAAAATAGTAATTACGCAAAAATAACGTTGCAAAGGTGGAAGTGAGACAAAAACAAACCTCGGGAGGGGGGAGGCAGTAATACTTATCCAAACTTCAGGGGTAGGCAGTGGAATTAACCCTGGTCATAACTCACAAGGTTCTACAATTCAAATAATCATAATACTTCCCTATCTCTACAGCTCTATAGAAACATAATGAGGGGACGTACCATGGGAAGATGGATGAAAGACCAAAAGGAGAGACGGAAGCACGAGATTCGAACACAAAATGCCCAACTCCACGCAGCAGTATCTGTAGCAGGGGTTGCTTCTGCTGTAGCTGCACTCGTAGCCTCATCTACAGCAGCCTCTCCTAAAAGCAGATCAACTAAAGAAAATTACTCTTCGGTTTCAAAAGCTTCTTCTGCAATAGCTTCAGCTGCAGCTTTAGTAGCATCTCATTGTATAGAGATTGCAGAAGAGATGGGTGCTGATCATGATCAAATATTGTCAGCCGTTAGTTCTGCGATTAATGCACGAACTAATGGTGATATCATGACATTAACTGCTGGTGCTGCCACGGGTATCATTCTAATCATATCCATGATACAAAAAATCTGATAGTCCCTCCGTCCCGAAAAAAAAGTAACATTAGATTTTGGTGGTCAACTTAATTGAACTTTGACCAAAATTTTGTTCAAATTTGATAATCCTCATAAAACTTTACAAAAGTTTATTCATGCATTACCAAGAATACTGTCAATAAAACTTTTTAAAATTTCATGAGGACTACCAGGCTTGTATAGGTCAAAGTCAAATGAGTTGACCACCAAAGTCAAATGAGACTCTTTTTATGGGTTGGAATAAGTATATAAATAATAAAAAAAGAGGGAGTCAATGAGTTCGCTTTTTATGTAAACTAAATTAAAAAAAAAAACCACCACAGCTTTACGAGGAGCTGCAACGCTGAGGGCACGGCTACAGAAAGGAGCTGCATCCATTGCTCTGGGTGATGAACAGGTTGAAGAAGGCAAAGATCTAAATGTCATAACAGCACTAAACTTTGTATCTAAAGGGGGAGAGCTTCTAAAACGTACAAGGAAAGGTAAATTTTAGTTGAGTTATATTTTTATCAACCCTGGTAGAGAGAACATAAATGATTTTGAATTATTAATTAACGTTGCTGCAGGAGATCTCCACTGGAAGCAGGTTTCTTTCAACATTAGTACAAAATGCCAGGTAAATATTTAAATTGCAATTATATTTTCTTTTCAATCGGCCAAAGTATCAAGAAAATGAATGTCTTTGTCTTTATATAAATAAGATTTACAGAACTAATTTTGAAATTTTATTTTCAAACTGGTGTGAAACAGGTGGTGGTGAAATTGAAAAGCAAGCATATGGGAGGGACATTTACAAAGAAAAAGAAATGTAAGGATAATAATGTTATCTAAGCCATACGACAATATATATAGACAATACATATACGTACCTTTTGTTCTTGATTTGAAAGAAGTTGTGCTTCTGTGCAGGTATAGTAACTGGAGTCCATTTTGACATCCCAGCATGGCCCGGAAGAGAGAGAGAAGATGATGATGAGCAGTTGGCATATTTTGGGATAGAAACTTCGGATCGGATAATTCAATTTGAATGCAGAAATAAAAATGAAAAACAAATGTGGGTACACGGGATCCAACATTTGTTGAATTGCCGAGCCAATATGGCATGATTTACACTCTGCTCTTTGTACCAGTGTTAATCCAAATGTAAACAGGGAGCTAAAAGAATGACCAATTTCTATGTCACATATGTATATAGGGTGGAGTACATCGAATAAGTGAGGGACCAGTTTTATTTCATCTACAAATTTGTGTGGGGACCGTATGAAGCAAGACTTGATCTTGAAGATGGGAAAACTTCAATTATGAAAAGTCTATGAATCATCACTCGGGCTCGGTCAAATCTTGATAGACACCTCATAGATATGCCAATGTGGCTTCATCACGCTAGCTCTTTCATAAAATCAATGTTGTCAACAAACGCCTGCACGAGAGAACATATAAAAACGGAAAATGTTAAATATAATAACTGCAAAATGTGTAACCTTAATAAACAAGACGATCATTCCTCTAACTGAAAGAAGAATAGAAAGAGTTCCTTCTCTAAATCAATAGGACTTTACAATTCAATTTTATTTGTTTCTAAAATTAAAGGATAGATCTTCTTACGCCATATAATAGATGTGTTATATATCATTGAGACTTATATCATCTGAAGTAAACTATCAACGGTTTTCAATTTTCATGCTTTGCCTTATTTGAATTGTACATTTTAATTATTATAGGGTCGATATTCATTAGAGTCCCACTAATAACCTAGTTTGAGTAGTCATGCTCTCAAATACAAATGAGGCTCATGCTTAGTGGTGTTACATCCCAAGTTTTACAACAAATACATAATTTCAGTCCTTCCTGGTAGACAGACTATTAGTTCGATTATGAGATGTAAGCATTTACTTGAACAAAAGGTAAGACAATATGATGCTATGCAATCAATGGATATAAAAAAAGACTAAATTACCCTTAGAATAATTCAATTATCTAGGTAATTAAATGCTTGTACAATGAATGTTCATAATCATAAATAAGGATATGCTTGGCAAACAATGGTAAAAATGCATAGGTAATAGTAAAACAACAAGTATTTGGGGACAAAATTGAACTCCATAAAGATCAAGTATTTTGGGACGGAGGGAGTATAATCAAGGACTTACGGATTGCCAACCATCAGGATCCAAGCATACTGTTATCTTAGTGTTGAGACCTGGCAAGGGCCCTGGTTCTCTGGTAATCTTCCCACCAAATAATTTGACTGCTTCCGCTGTTTTATATACATCATCCGTACCTACTGCAATCTGGTAATAACAAAGAAAAACTTCTTCAATGATACAGTTTGATACTCTTATGTGACAAATTTTGCATTATCCGCAACGTAAGATTTCTTTTTGTACTGTTAAATTTCACCTGTACATAACCATTGCCTTTGTCATATTCCCTGACTCCATAGTTGTAAGTTAACTCCAAAACTGTACTTTTATCTTCAGGGCCATAACCCATTATGGCTACAGTGTACTGCAAAGATAGCACCACAAATAAATTACTAAGTAAACATTGCAACGCATATGTAGCAAGACAGTAAATAGTACAGTAACTCATGTGGATATCATAAATAAGAATTGGATTAAATGAAAGTCATGTATAAAGCTTTCGTAGAATATTCTCAAATAGACACGCTGGAAGAAAAGTGAATGGCTGGTAAATGTAATTTCTTTTAGTCCCTCCATCACAGTAGAAGGTTAGTTTAGTCCATTGTTTTTTGTAATTTGCAATAGGTCAATTGTTACTCTTCTTTTGGGACGGAGATAGTAATAGATATACAAAATAAAAAACTAGCTGCCACCTATTGTCAATCGTATCCTATATATTCCAGAATCGGAAGTAATGAACTCACCTTTTGTTCGGGGTTATCTCTTTTTCGGAGAAGTTCCATACCAAAGGCCTTCATTCAGAAAGAGACAAATTCAGAAATTCAGTGAGAAGCACGTGGAAACAAGCCTGGTCTATCTTATAATTTACCTTCTTGTAGTAGTTTATGGAACGATCAAGATCTCCTACTCTCAGCATTATTTGACATAGGGGCTCTGGTGTGGGCCCTCTTTCCAGGAGCTCAAACGTGTAGCCATCAGGATCTTCAACAAAAGCAATTACAGAACTACCACCTTTAATCGGACTAGGCTCCCTTGTTACTTTCCCGCCCTTTGCTTTTATAAGATCCACTGTTTTCTTGACCTACATAACAAACTTCAGGCACGAAAAAAATGACTAATATACTTGAATGTCTAATGATTATTTCTAAACTACCAATAATTTTTTATTTCTAAACCTTAAACTATGGATTCTGGGCCCATATTCCGTGTCAACTCCTGATCCTCAACTTATGAGGGACCACTTCTCATATATAGAGAGACAACTTTTCTCCCCCAGTCCCCTTTTGTTCAGTTCCCACTAACTTTAATCGCATATCAGATGCTTCATTATACATTCAGTATGCTGAAAGAAATAGAGACCGAATGTATGTAATTACTGCTGACACGCAGGCAGTTGGTACATGGTGAGGTGAAGGCTATCCACATCAGTTTCAGATGCTAAGAAACTGATCCAAAATGTTCATCAGTTTGGAAAAAATCACAGCCAAGAAGAAACAAATGACACTTTGGATTAAATACGCTTACATTCTCGACTGCAATACCGAAGTGTCCAAAACCGGTTCCAATGTCATACTTGTCCACACCATATTCTGGAAAAAATAACAATAAATAAATAAGTTTTATTGTAAACAATACCAATGATAAGTAGATTATTCGGGAAGGGTTAAGGATTTTTAGATGTTTGAGCATCCTTATAGGACTACTGCACAGCAAAGTATTCAAGTTTCTTGCCAACTCTGATTAGTTAGGTGACGTACTATAAGTGAGTTCAACAGTAATATTAGAATCTTCGGGCCCATATCCCAGAAAAGCATTTGCATATTTATCTTCTGGTATGTCACGTTGTCTCAACAGTTTCATGCCCAAGCACTCAGTGTAGAACCTGCAACCACAAAAAGCATATAAGTTCCTGGCTCACGGCATTCACGCAAGTAAATGCACTAAAAAAAGTCAACTTCCAACTGAAAGAAAAGTACTTGATAGTCTTGTCCAAATCCCCAACATTATAAACAGCATGAAGAATTCTTCTCTTGTCATTTTTGGTCCACCCCAATGCACTCTCCTCAGTGAAAGCATTATTAGGGCTTTCAAGATTTGCAACTGGGGTGGCCTCGGTTGTGTTTCCATCAGCTTTCAGAAATGTGGATGAATTTAAACCAAGTAACTGCGATTGAGGTACAACTGCATTCAATTATACATTTTGAAGTTAATCACAAAATTCAGGTTTCAAAGGAGCGATTGTATTGTCGGTGAAAAAGGATATGGCAGATGAATATATGAACGCATAGCCATTTAGAATGAAAGAAACTTATCATTGAGCCAATTTATTCTCCGAAAAATAGATTTAGGCAGTCCGTTAATGTAAAGAAAAATCAAACATTACGGTCCACGGAAATTATCTGCATCAATTAAGTGCCTTAACAACTAAATATACGATCTTGGAATGTCTTTCTACAATAAAATTTAACAGAGATGCTTAAGGACTAGTTACAACTATTCAGCCCCAGAAGCAAACAGAACAAAAGCTACAAACTGTCATAGTATTGTTTTACATCCAATTGGACTTTTAAGTTAGCTTTTATTCTATGCCTTCTACATGAAGGGAATTCAGCAAAAGAAACAAAAATAAGGTAAACGAAAAAAAAATAGTCTAGGGTGAAGATGTTTTCTGTATGAACTATAGTGATCAATAACTTTCTCACAAAAATATTAGGGAGTTCACTGTTGATTGCATATAGTGATATAATATACAAGCATTCTACATAAGCAAGAGGGTGTTACTTCATTGACAATATCAATGCAATGCACTAGAGGAGTGTATGGGAGCAATAGGCATACCTTCTTCACATAAAGGTTAAAAATAAAGCTCTGTTTCGAAAAAATAAAATAATACTACCTCCGTCCCAAATGATCTTCACACTTTTTTCGCCATTACTACGAAGGAACTTTGAGCAATAATTTTAGGTTGATTTAATTATCCAAATGAAAATCTAAAACTAGTTATTGATAGTATTATTGATGGTGTATCAATAAAAAGTTTTAGATTTTCATTAGTGTAACTAAATCAACCTAAAATTATTGTTCAAAGATCCTTCGTAGTAACGGTGAAAAAGTGTGAAGCTCATTTTGGCACGGAGGGAGTAACTAATAACTGACTTTTAATTGTTGAGAAGAGGAGAGCTTCCAATATCACAGTATCACACTGATATAGATTCCATAAAACGATTTACATAAAGGTTGATCGTAAACGCCAGTTCCATGCCTTTGAGTTGGGAAAGAATAAAATGATCCCGCAGATTTCAAATTGCATTTTTGATCCTAAATCCAAAGCTTGGAATTGAATGCCAAACACACCAAAATAAGGGTAAATATAAAGTAACAAAAAAATCTCACAAAACTTGGCTCACAAAATGATGTGTCAAAATTTTATTGGTTTTTTTAATTAGAGTGTGGCGGGTCCACAATCGATGCAACCAATAAAATATCGACATCTCATTTTGTATCCATCATTTTGTAGCATTGCCCCCAAAATAAACGGACCTAACACAAAGAATCTTAAATAACGAGTTCAAATGCAAAGACCAGTCTACAATCAAGAAAATAATTTGATGGCTATTCATCATTAACAGTATTCACACTCCCTCCATCCTAAATGAGTGTTAGTTTTCAACAACAAAAATCCTAAATGACTGTCCATTTTTGTGAATTTACTAAATAGTGGACATCGTCATTCTCTAATGCATACTTACAATCATAAACTCATATAGTGAGAACTGAGATCATTATGTCAACCTCAATTCCAAACTTTGCAAAAAAGACAAAATAAATTCAGTGGACCGAAAATTACTCTTCCAATTCCAGTTTCAATAATTTAAATTTAGGGTACCAAACATAGCCTAAAGGTAATGTATCTGATTAGGGATTCAGACGTGAATGTCGAGAAATTGAACTATGCATTGGGAATTGAAGACATACCGGTGCTAAGGTGGAATAAAGCAAGTCGGCGGGAAGTGTTATAAAGGCAAGGGACACTGACATTGCGTCGAGAAGGAGTATATGTTTCCGGTGAACATGGTCGGAGAGGGGAAAGAAGTAGCGCCAGCGCCGGCGACGACGCCATTTTCTCTCTGTCTCAGTCGGAGTCGGACAGTCTCCTCCGTGGATTAAATAAATAGCTTATCCATTTTTAGTGAGAAAGAAAGAGAGTGGGCTGGGCCTCATTGCTTCAGTTATTTGAAAGGCCCAATTAAAACTAGTAAGGCAATTGGCCCAGCCCAGCCTGGCAGAGACGGATTAGGCTTCGCTCGGCCAGCAGGCCTGATTCGTCTCTATTTTTACTTTTTGGTATTTGAACAGACCTGTGTGGCCAGAACGGGTGTAACATTACATATTGCTTAGTTAATATTGATCGCGCAGTTCACAAAGTGTAAATGTGGTTACATTTCAGACATTATGGGTGGAGGTACAACATATATCATGTCGTAGCGATTTTACTTTCAAAATATATTTCCATAAATTTAAATTTTTCATCAAATGTGAATTTTCATTAATAATACTCTTTGATACTAGAATCACCTCCTAAGCATCCTTGGCCATGAGACTATTTTGAATGAGTTTTGAACATATATGCATGTCAACCCATGTAAATATGGAACTATGGGCCTTCTCACTAAAAATGGCTTGGTATTCTCCTCAATCGTCCACTCGGATTCAGATTTGATTTGGACATCACCTTCCTCATCTAGTGACATTGCTTGCGAGGGCGAGGTGCATGCTCTCCAATGCAGGGTTGTCTAAGCGGTTCTGGGCAGAAGCGGTTAGTACAGC
This sequence comes from Campanula takesimana, assembly GCA_026119855.1. Classification (NCBI taxonomy): domain Eukaryota; kingdom Viridiplantae; phylum Streptophyta; class Magnoliopsida; order Asterales; family Campanulaceae; genus Campanula; species Campanula takesimana. The sequence goes on along the minus strand of JAOWBW010000752.1, from coordinate 558,916 downwards.
ATGTTACTTGATTAATCGTGGACCTCAAGCCGGTATTGGCCTCAAAGTTCCCCATGAGGTATGGACTGGTAAGCCTGTTGATTATTCTATTTTAAGAGCTTTTGGGTGTACTGCTTATTATCATGTGGATTATGGGAAGTTAGAACCTAGAGCTAGAAAGGGAGTATTCATGGGGTATGGAGACGGTGTCAAGGGATACCGTATTTGGTCTCCATCAGAAAATAGGGTAATTATCAGTAGGAACGTCGTATTTGATGAGAATTCTGTTATTAACCCTATTATGAGATCTACGATTGTTTCGAGTGTTGGTGGTGTTGATAAACAGGTGGAGCAACAAGATACTGAAGAGTTAGTTGTCCAACAGTCAGATGTTGATCAGGATCCACCAACAGAGACAGAGACTGAAGCACCAGAAAGTTCAAGTTCAGTTCCTAAAGAACATGGATTAGCACAAGGAAGGTCTAGAAGAGCTAATTTTGAGAAGCCTCCGGAGAGGTATGGATTGAAAGACATGGTGTCTTATGCACTGCAGGTTGCTGAGGAAGTGGAGCCCGACCTTACGGAACCTTCTACTTTCAAGGAAGCAGTTACATGTTCAGAGTCATCTCAGTGGTATGCGGCTATGGGTGATGAGATGGAGTCTCTTCACAAGAATCAGACTTGAGAGTTGACCAAAAGGCAAGAAGGTAGAAATATTGTGACTTGCAAGTGGATCTTCAAGAAAAAGGAAGTGATGTCACCAGCAGAAGGGGTTAAGTATAAAGCTCGCGTTGTTGCAAGGGGTTTCAACACAGAGAGAGAGGGTGGACTACAGTGAAATTTTCTCACAAGTGGTCAGACACACTTCGATCAGAGTGTTGCTAGCGATAGTAGCACAAAGGGATTTGGAGCTTGAGCAACTAGACGTCAAGACAGCTTTCTTGCATAGAGAGTTGGAGAAGAGATATACATGACACAGCCGGAAGGATTCCAAGTTCCTGGTAAGGAGGATTATGTTTGTAGGTTGAAGAAGTCCTTGTATGGACTTAAGCAGTCGCCTAGGCAGTAGTACAAGAGGTTTGACAGCTATATGACAGAGATCGGATACACAAGAAGCCCGTATGATTGTTGTGTGTATCAAAATAAGTTCGTAGATGGGTCGTACATCTATTTGGTGCTTTATATAGATGATATGTTGATAGCAACAGTCAAGAAGTCAGAGATTCAGAAGATGAAAGGCTTATTGTCCGCAGAGTTTGAGATGAAGGATTTGGGTAGCGCGAAGAAAATTCTGGGTAAGGAGATTTATAGAGACAGAGCCAAACGAAAATTGTTCTTATCCCAGAAAGGTTACATTAAGAAAGTTTTAGAGAGGTTTGGTATGTCGACAACTAAGGCTATAGATACTCTGAGTGCAGCGAATGCACGGTTGTCAGCCGCGTTTGGGCCCAAGTCGGTTGAGGTGAAAGAGTATATGGCTCTAGTACCCTATGCTAGTGCAGTTGGTAGTTTGATGTATTCTATGGTGTGCACTAGGTCGGATCTTTCACAGGCGGTTAGTGTTGTTAGTCGGTTCATGGGTAATCTGGGTAATGAACATTGGCAGGCTGTGAAGCGGATCTTTAGGTATCTTAGAGGTACCAGTGATGTCGGTCTCATCTATGGAGGTGGAGCAGAATGTGCAGTAGAGGGGTTCTCAGATTCAGACTATTCGGGTGGTGTTGATACAAGAAGATCGATGACCGGATATGTATTCACGCTTGGTGGGTCAGTTGGAAGGCTACACTGCAGGCGACAGTAACGTTGTCTACAACAAAAGCATAATACATGGCATTGACAGAGTCCGCTAAGGAAGGAATATGGTTGAAGGGATTGATCAGCGATCTTGGGATACATCAGGATCAGACTAATATTTATTGCGATATTTTGAGCGCGATTTGTTTGGCCAAGGATCAAGTTCATCATGAGAAGACCAAGCACATTGATGTCAGATATGATTTCCTAAGAGATGAGAAACGGGTAAAGGTGAAGAAGGTAGGGACGACGGACAACCCTGCAGATATGTTCACGAAACCCGTGACTGGGAGCAAGTTCCAACATTTCTTGGACTTGCTTAATGTTCGCAGCTATTAGATAGCAGAAGAGGCGAGGGTGGAGGAAAGATTTGTTGCATGGAGATTCAAAGTCAAGGTGGAGATTGTTGGGATAATGCCTTTGAATGTGGGATGCCATATTAAAAGATTGTACAACAGATGGTTTCATAATACCTAGACAGAGTAGAAAAAAAGACAAAGAAAATGAGGAACAACCGTTACACGAGTCGTGCACTGCTTCACGAGTGGATTGCAAGAGTCTGAAGCTGGACTTGCTTTACACGAGTCGTGCAAATCTACACGAGTCGTGTAGATCAGTTTTGCCCAAGCACCTAAAGGAGCTAGCTTTATGATCTGTGAGCGGGAGTTTGTCTACACGACTCGTGCTCATATGCACGAGTCGTGTAATACGGCAGACTTGGCCCAAGGGAAAACTCGTGGGAAGAATTTGGTTTCCTTTGGGGACTCAAATTTGGGACTCCTTATGTCTTCAGGGTTAGGTTATGACTAGTATAAATATAGGCTATCATCCTAACAAGAAAAGATGATGAAAATTCATAGATTGCTCAGAGAAGATCAATAATTCTAGATCTAGGGTTTTAGCACAGTCAAGAATTTTGTGATCAAAATTCGTCCTAGCATAGATTAGTGCGATCTTGTAAAGAATTCTCCAGATTGATAATAATATTCTCTCTCCTCCACGTGAACGTAGCCAAGTTGGTGAACCACGTAAATCTGTGTTCTTGTGATTGCTTACTTTTTCCATCAAGTCTTATTTAATTACTCTAACAAAGAATATGAAGTTTGCTAAAGACAGATTAGCATAATCTAAAACCATGATAATTAGACCGAACACTTAGTGTATCAAGTGTCCAGCTCTTATGTAAATTGAAAATGTCAATGACTTTATTTTTGAGTAAAAACTCACGAGTATTATCATCTGCGTTGGACAGTACCAAAGGTAACACTTGACGACAGTCCCAAAAGATTAAAACGAAATCACTTTGAAAAAGAGTTTGCAGTGGAAAATAAAACCACATAAACGATTTTTTTTTCTCAACTTATATAAATATTTGACTTGAGGTCCCGGACGGCAATGAGCTTCTGCAAATATTTATTTAAACGATTTTTTTTCTCAACTTATATAAATATATGACTTGAGGTCCCTGAAGGCAATGAGCTTCTGCAAATATTTATTTTGTAAGTTCCAAAATTTCTTAAAGCTAATATATGTGGAAAGAAGTTATAATTTAGAATCCACACACTTTATAGTTAACGATGTAAACCCTAACAAAAAAAAGAAGAAAGAAAACAACACTCCAAAGTATGCTAGCTAATACTTCATACGTCCCAAAATGATCTTCTCATATGCCATTTTTCATTGTCCCAAAAAGTTCTTCTTATTTTTAATTTAGGCTTAAATGTTCATAAACAAAACATGGCTATGTCTAGTGAAGCAAGTGTTCATATCCTTAAAAAGTTTGAATAATCAAATATGAAGATTATTTTGGGACGGAGGCTAAACAACATACTGATGCTAGACTAGGTGGTAGTTAACAGTAAGGATGACACTAGTCCGTTTGAGTATTCTTGTGAGTGAAGTTTTTGCTTGTAAGTCGTGTCAATGATTTTGGTCCAACTCTTACACTTATACATGCCTTCCTTGCACTTGTATAGGCCTCCTATACTTGGTGGCAACTTCAAGTAGCATGATATCCTCTTGTTGATTATTGGAGGTCCATTTTCAATTTTTTAACTCCAAATAGATAATAATTCTTACTTTGTAGCAACCACTATCATCCACGCACGATCTCTTTGTGCCCTTGTACTTCCTCTTCTTGTACTCTTGTGAGCCCAAGATTTGTTGAGATAATCTCTCAACTACTTTCTATCATCTTCAAATTTTATACATAAATCTTCATTTATGTGTAAATTTCTTCCTTCAAATATTCTTTTATTTTAGCTCAATTCCCAACTTACATTTGACTGATTCTTTAAACCTATTACACATATCTTATAGATAATATTATAGCCAAAATATGTTTATCCCCCCAAAGTATACACTCATTCCCACTTTGCACCCTCGCGCGAATTTTGTCCCAAGGTAGTACCTCAATTAACCACGAGTCCCACTTTGCACCGTAGCATGTAACGGAGTTAGAAATTTAACAGAAACTTGACATGTGCATGTCATGTGATAGATATTTTGGTCATTCCAATATCAACTTTTTGATGTAGCACAGAATGGTGTCGTGAAGTTCAAGCAGAAATCCGCCCGAGGCAAGCAAAGATCCGCCCGGACCTAAGAGACAACCCGGTCGGATCAAGTAGTGCACGGCCGTGCGAATTCCAATGCTCGACCGTGCGCAAAATGGGTTGAAAAAGGGAAACAATCGGAAGACTTGGCACGAACGTGCACCTTTTAGGGCACGACCGTGCCAGTAATTCGCCAGGATTTTCATTGTTCGCATAACTCGTTTTGATTTTGTTTCCTTGTTTTTGTTTTGGTTTGTTTTAAGTTAGTCCTATATTATTATTACTAGTATTAGTGTTTCTTTAATAATAAGGGCAGTTTAGTAATAAGGTTAAGTAGGGTTTTCATTTGGGGTTTATAGAATATTCCGTAGTAGTATAAATATTTTTGTTAGGGTTTTGTAATAGTCAGCTTTTTTATTAATAAAACTATATTTGCCGTTAGTGCATTTTTAGAGTTTATTCCCTATAGCCGTTAGGCTTGTTGAAACCCTAATTCCTGGATTGAATTAGGTCAATAATCTCTTCGGTAGATTATTGCTATCTCTTTACAAGGATTTCCATCACGGTTATCTTGAAATGTTGTATTCCGCTGCGTCACTTTTAGTTGTTCTTTAATATGTCATTCTTATTAAGTTTGCATATTTATATAAATAAGTATTATTAATATCTCGTTCAAAAAAAGTATTATTAATGTCAAAATATTTATTATCTAAAATAATAAATTTATTTTATATCAATAATAATTAAAAACTATTTTTTATGATTTTTTTAGAGTAAGCTTTTATCTATCAATATAAGGTAATACATTATTCCTATCTTAATATTAACTTCTATAATTTTTAATATTTTTAAAATGTACTGATAACATCATAAAAATATGTAAAAGTAAGAAGGGAAGTTAAAATAAAAAGGTACAAATAAATTAAATATTCAAACCTAAAAGAAAAGGAGGGAAAAAAAACCCAGGGTTCATCTCCACTGTCTTCATCTTCTCCAAACTGTAAGGACATGGCTTGCAACACAAGTCATTTAGACTTCCATTTATAAAATTATGATTATAATGTTAATTTATAAATTATAGTTGATAATAAAATGTGTAGAATTCCTGGATATATAATTACCTAATTGTGATGGGCAAAAGGGTAATATAATATCACTAAGCTTCTTGAAAGGGTGTAGTCCCTAGGTGAAGTGACACAATGTTTCCTATTTAAAGGCCCTTCCATCAAGCCTAGAAATTTTATTCATTCTTGTTATCTCTCCTAAATTCTCTTCACATTATTGAAGTACTTGAGAGATTAAGAAGTCACTATTACTTAGAAGATCTTCATTCCCTACTTCTTCTTCTTCATCTTATTTCTCCCTACATCATCCATGGATTCAACAGGTATATATTTTATCGCTTCCGCTTCATCTCTTTCTCAATCCTATTCTAAAGTGAGTGTGGCATTCAGGGATTAAAATTGTTCCAACAATTGGTATCAGAGCCTCGCTCATCTTTAGTATAAGTTTGAGTTCTTTTTTTTGGAAAGTGTATACTTTCAATTTTGATTCATTTTCCCTGTTGAATCATTAAGTTTTGATGTTGATTAGAGACTCTAATTCGTTCATAGAGCACTGATAATCATCATCTAAAATTCAGAAAAGGTTTGAAAGTTTTGTTCATTAAAACTAAATGGTTCAAGTGTGACTATCCCTTCATAACATGGTTTTATGTTTTCGTGCATACCATGTGGATCTACTCACTTGATTCCATTAATTTTAAGGCAAGATTATCCCTAAATAACATGGTTTTATGTTTTAAGTACATACCATGTGGATCTACTTGCAATTCATGGCCTTTTGGAATTAAATTAAACAAATTCAGAAAGTGCAGAAAAAGGGGTGCTCGGCCGAGTCATTTGTTTTGCTCGGCCGAGCATATGAAAAGGCGCGAACTGCTCGGCCGAGTCTTTGGATTTGCTCGGCCGAGCACATGAACAGGCGCCAAAAATGGCATAAACCGGTCGGACCTTTGGTCGAGTTCGGTCCGGTTCTCTTGAATACCCGGTCGGGTCTTTGGTTATGCCCGGTCGGACCAAGACTTGCGCGGCCGAGCATTTGGTTTTGCACGGTCGAGCATTGTATGTCAAATAAAGCATTTGTTTCTGATTAAGGTTCTCGGCCGAGCACATCATATGACTCGGCCGAGCACATCATATGACTCGGTCGAGCAGCTCGGTCGAGCGTTTTGTTTAGAGCGGCCGAGCATAATGTGACAAATTGACCAAAACATTCTGATTAAGGTGCTCGGCCGAGCACTTCATAAGACTCGGCCAAGCAGTTACTGTTCACAGGTTTTGGACTTTTTTAAGTTTTGCACTATTTTGTTTTTCACAAAACCTACATTATTTCAAACCTAAAAAGTTATGATTAATTATATGCTTTGACAATTTTATTTATTGTTTAAATAATATTGTCGCCTAAGTGATTTACGTTATTTAAACCCTTAAATTGTAAAGTGTTGGATGTTTAAGTTAATATGTGAATGACTTTAATTTTCCAAAGAAGATCTTGACATTTGACTAAACTTAGGCATTCATGTGGTAACAAATAAAATGAACATTAGGATATTTTCTTAGGTACTTATGTCGGCCCAAAGGAAGATTAAGTATTTATTAAAATATAAGTTCAAATTACTTGTTACCTAAGGCAATCATTTATGAGTCAACTTGCAATCCAAAGATTAGTTTTGATGTCATGTTGATTGTCTTATTGATGGATTTCGTTGATATAATTAATCATTTTTCATTTTGTAGTTTCTTATTCATGTTTTTGTTTTCATTCTTTTTTGTTCTCAAAACCCAACAGATTTACTTATTGCTTCATCCGTGATTACTGCTATGAGTACTTTACCGATGCTTAACGGGACTAATTTTAAAACTTGGAAAAATAAATTGATGATGATCTTAGGCTATATGGACATAGATCACGCATTAAGGGAACCGTTTCCTCTTCCTCTTTCTGATATAAGCACTTAAGAAGATTGCTTAAATAATGAGAAGTGGGAACGCTCCAACCGCGTGAGCCTAATGATCATGAATATAGTTGTCCCGGAGACCATTTTGGACGGTGTCTCCAAGGACGTTGATGCTAAAACATTCCTTGATATGATTGAGGGATGTTTGACATCTACCTCTTCTCATGGGACAAAGAGAAAAGGGAAGGACATTGCGGTTGCAAGTAAAAAGAAGTTTAAGGGATCATCTCATGATCATAAAGAGGAATGCTTCTTTTGCAAGGACCTCACTCACATGAAGTACGACTGCCTTAAGTATCACGCTTGGCATGCTAAGAAAGGTATGTCATTTAGAATTATTTGTGATAAAGGCTAATTTGGTTTCATTTTCTACATATACATAGTGGTTGAATTATGTTACAACAACTTACATAATGAATGTCTATGTAGGATTGCCTGAAATACCGAAGTCCTGGAGAAGATGAAGGATTCATCTATATGGAAGCCGGGATCCGGTTGAAGTGAAAGGCATCGGGAATTTTGGTTATTGTTAAAGTGCTTAGTGTTATTTGTATAAATAATACATTTGTTGTACCGTCATTTAGACGGAATTTGATATTTATCACACTATTGAACAAAAAAGGTTATTTTGTTCATCTTTTATAAATGTGATTTTTTATTTTAAATTTCAAGGTTGTTGGTACTAGTACTTTGTCAAGTGTTGTTTATTTACTTGACATTATTCAAACAATAAATGTGTCCCTTAAATAATGAAACCAAAACTAGAAAGCAAAAGTTATCAAGTAAAGTTTATATTTTATTAAAGCATAGGCATTTGGGTCATATTTCCAAGAGGAAAATTGATAAGCTTATGTTAAAGGAAAATCTTAAACAAACTTGATAATTTGGAAAATACTTTTGCATTAAATGCCTTAAAGTAAATTTACAAACATTATAGTATTCTCGAGAGCATCAAGTGTCTCAATGAACTAATGCATTCGGATATTTGTAGGCCATTAATTATTCCTTCATGGAAAAGGTCAACAATAGTTATTATGTTCAAAATGACTAACTCTTAGTTTGAATACATTTATTTGCTTCATAAAATATTGAGTTTGGACGTTGTAAAAGTCTTATAAAGACAAAGTTGGAAATCAACTTTGAAGACTATTAAGAACATTAGGGTCATTCATGATGGTGTATACATCTTTGGAATGATTGTTAAAAGGAACAACGTCTAGGTCCTTTTTTACTCGCTATTTTGAAAGAGTGTGGGATTATCTCTCTCTACATTGAGCCGGGTACGCCTAGCATGAATATTGTAATAGAGACATATTGAAATCCTTAAGGATATGGTAATAAGTATGTTTTATACTTCTCTTACCTCACTCATTATGGGCGATTCGTTAAAGCCGCAACTTTTATTCTCATTAAAGCTCCCTCTAAGGCTACTAATATAAACCCTTAATGATTTAAGGACGCGTTCCTTATTCGTCCTTAAATCATATTCATTTATGGGGTTGTCTAGCATAAGGATAGACTTTATAAGTCTACTAAGGGCAAGTTAGACGTAAGATTATTAGTAGTTATTCTTGGGGTAAGCCGAGAGAACTAGGGTATATATAAATTTTACAACCCGAAAGTTAGAACGTTTTGAAAAACTAGAAATGCTAGGTTCTTTTAAGGATGTTGAATTTAGTGGGAGAATTTGGAGTAATATTTTGAATTTGAAAAGGAAGAGGAATTCATTTGTATGGAATCCATTTATATACCACTTCTCATAGTTCCAATTGGATATCAAGTTTTGAACTTAACATTCAAGAAGAACATACAATTCAAAATAAATATGATTTCCCTATAAATATTGAACAACATGGAAATGTTGATCATAAGAAGGAAATTCAACAACCTCAAAATAAGATAGAACCGGTGCCCTTTGGAAGATCCAATAGAGTAAGAAGAAAGTGCAAATCCGGATAATTATGAAGTGTATATTGCCGAGAATAAAGGACACTTAGGTTTAGTGGGAGATGAGTCTCTCATTTTCCATGAAACCATTAATAGTTCTAATTCTCATATAGTAAATTAATGTCATAAATGAAGGGTTAAAATCTATAAGGATAACAACGTTTGAGATCTTGTCCCATTACCTAAAGATGTGAAACCTATTGGGATTAAATTAATCTTTATGACCAAAAGGATTCACAAGGTAATATGGAAAGATATAAAGCCCATCTAATTGTTAAAGATTTGACTCAAAAGGAAGACATTAATTATAAAGAAAGCACTTTTCCGGTATCTTCTAAAAACACTTTTAGATCATTATGGCACATATAGCATATTATGATCTTGAAGTTTATCAAATGGATATAAAGACAACTTTCCTTAATGGAGACATTGAGGAATATATGGTTGATTTGGATCAAACTAAGCAATTAGTTTGTGAATTTAAAGAAATCCATTTGTGGACTCAAGCAAGTTTCTCATCAATGGTACTTAATCAAGTTATTTTTATTTGGTTTTGAAAAGAATCTTGATTAAGATTGTGTATACCATAAGTTCAGTTGGAGTAAATTTATAATTTTGGTCTTATATATGGATGATGATTTTGCTTGCTAGTAATGATATGAACCTTATTAAGGAAACTAAGAAATTTCTTATTTGAAATGAAAGATCTTGGTAAGGCATCTTTGTATTAAGAATCCAAATTCACCGTGATCACTCACGAGATGTTTTAGGATAATCACAAAAGGCCATATGGAAAGGTATTACAAAAGGTTTAGCATGCAAAAATGTAAGCCACATGACACCCCTAATTTTAAAGGAGACATTCTTAGTCTCAAACAGTGTCCTAAAAGTAAATTTTGAATCCAAGTATATGGAAAATTCCCTCTTTACATCAGCAGTAGGAAGCTTAATGTATATGTATATCTTACATTTAATGGTGGGATGCTTGGTCAATACCAAAGCAATCCGGAAAGAACATTAAGTAGCAGCCAAAAGAATGATAGAAGTATTTACAAAACACTAAAGAACTACATGCCTATGTTTTGAAGTCGGATCATCTTGAGATCATTAGGTATTCCGACATTAGTTAAATATATGGCTGCATATGTTTTAATGGACTGTAATTTGTCAAAACAAGTGTCGAAAGACCAATTAAGAAATGACTATCAGGTAGCAGTTCTGTACTCTAACAAGAGTTTATGGATTTAGACATTAATTATCTTGTTATAAAGAAAAGAGTACAACATGAACGAAAGGGATACAACTTATAGAAACAAACTCTATTTAGAGGATCTATTTATGAAAGAGTTATCATCTTCAGTGTTTCACGAGCATGTTGCTCATATGGGTGTAACAAATTTTGATAACATTTAGTATAGTGGGAGTTTGTGTTGTTCTTTCATTAATTGTTCTATTATTTAAAGTTTTGATCTCATTTGGTTAAGTTGGACTAGTTGGAAGAATATGTATATATTCATTATGATTCCATGCTACACATCTATACTTTTGATCTATGTCATTTAGTTAGATTTGTATACGTGATTATTGTGGGTTTAGTTGCGAATCAATTACAACGACTGCCCCTTTAGCCCTATACTTGTATGGCTAATGGACGAGATTGTTATAAATGACAATAAAGTGCGCACATTAGGGTTGTCATTTGTGTTATATTCATGATTTAAAGGAAGGACTTTGTTTTGCAACCCAAGTGGGAGATTGTAAGGACATGACTTGCAACACAAGTCATTTAGACTTCCATTTATAAAATTATGATTATAATGTTAATTTATAAAGTATAGTTGATAATAAAATGTGTAGAATTCCTGGATATATAATTACCTAATTGTGATGGGCAAAAGGGTAATATAATATCACTAAGCTTCTTGAAAGGGTGTAGTCCCTAGGTGAAGTGACACAATGTTTCCTATTTAAAGGCCCTTCCATCAAGCCTAGAAATTTTATTCATTCTTGTTATCTCTCCTAAATTCTCTTCACATTATTGAAGTACTTGAGAGATTAAGAAGTCACTATTACTTAGAAGATCTTCATTCCCTACTTCTTCTTCTTCATCTTATTTCTCCCTACATCATCCATGGATTCAACAGGTACATATTTTATCGCTTCCGCTTCATCTCTTCCTCAATCCTATTCTAAAGTGAGTGTGGCATTCAGGGATTAAAATTGTTCCAACACAAACCACTCTGCTTTTCCCTTACCCAATTTCAGCCCACCACACCAAATTCTTGTTTCATTTTTCGTCACCTCCCTCCTTCCGCTCCAAACCACACCACGCACCCCGCTTTTCATCCCCTTCCCCCGCCCTCTCTCAACCCCTCCTTCCCATCCCCATGGCCTCTCTAGTTCCCCTCTCCATGCCCCCCTTCTCCATCCCCCTGTTCTCCCTTTTTCCCTTCGTTCTCCACTCCTCTTCCCTCCCAGTTCGCCTTTCCTCTCTCCTCCCCTACACGACCTTCCCCCCACCTAGATTCACATTAATCAAATTTTCTAATCTTCTTATTGACGGAATCCAAATGTGATATTTTCATAACAGTGGAAGCCCAAGCTTCTGATCTTCTGGGTTTTTTTGTTTTTTGGTCTTTGATGTTGTTATTGGTGGTCGATTTAGAGGGGTGGTGGTCGGATTTGGAGGATGGTGGTCGGATTTTGGGAGAATTGATGGTGGTTTTGTTTGTTGACTGGTGGTGTTGGTGGTTGTTGACCCGGTGGAGTTGGGTGAGGATGACCAACATCGAATTTACATTCATGTGTTGGAACAATTTTAATCCCTGAATGCCACACTCATATTCAGAATAAGATTGAGGAAGAGATGAAGGTGGAAGCGAAGTAATACCTGTTTAATCCATTATGTTGACTTTAGGGAGAAATGAGATGAAGAAGAAGATGGAGGCAAGAGGATCTTCTAAATGATGAGTGCCACTTATTCTCTCAAGACTTCTTAACAATATGAAGATAATTTAGATGAGAAAGTAAGAATGTAGTATCTTTAAGGGTTGATGGATAGCCCTTTATATACAAGACAAAGAGGCACTTCATTTATGGACCACACCTATTCATTCTTAAGCAATGTTAATTTACCATTTTGCCCATCATAAATAGATAAATTACATTTCAAGAATTCTACACATTATTATTATTGACTACACTTTATATTAACATTATATGTATGATTTCATGTATGGAAAAGGTAAATGACTTGTAATGCAAGCCATGTTCTAACAATCTCCCACTTAGCATCGGTACGGTACTCATAGCAGTAATTATGGATGAAGCAATAAGCAAATCTGTTGGAATTTCGAAAACAAGAATGAATACAAAACATAATAAGAAACTACATAATGAATAAATGATTAATTATATCAACGAAATCCATCAATAAGGTAATCAACATGACATCAAAACTAATCTTTGGATTGCGAGTTGACTCATAAATGATTGCCTTATGTAACAAGCAATTTGAACAACGTTTTAATCAAATGCTTAATCTTCCTTTGGGCCGACATAAGCATCTAACAAAACAACTTAATGTTCATTTCATTTGTTACCACATGAATGCACAAGTTTAGTCAAATGTCAAGATATTTTTTGGAAAAGTCATGTCATTCACATATCAACTTACACATTCAACACTTTAACAATTTTGGGTTTAAATAACGTTAATCACTTTGGCGATGATATTATTTAAACAATGAACAAAATTGTTTAAGCATATAATTAATCAAGATTTTAAGGTTTGAAAAATGTATGTTTTGTTCAAAGAGGGAAACAAAATTGTGAATTATTTATGAAAATCTCAAAATCTGTGAATAGTGTTTGCTCGGCCGAGCATTGAGAAGTGCACGGCCGAGCACCACCAACAGACAAAATTGTGAATTATTTATGAAAATCTCAAAATCTGTGAATAGTGTTTGCTCGGCCGAGCATTGAGAAGTGCACGGCCGAGCACCACCAACAGAATGATTTTTCTTTTTCGACATGTTGTGCACGATCGTGCTAAACAAAATGCACGACCGTGCTAAAAATGTCTGCTCGGCCGAGCATAGAAAAGGACACGGCCGAGCACCATCAATCAGAAACATTTGCCTTTTCGACATGTTACGCACGGCCGCGCAAAACCAAAGACTCGACCGTGCAGTCCAATAGGTCCGACCGGACTATACAACACACCCGCCCGGACTATCACACCGGTTCAAGTGCTCGGCCGAGCATATCCTAAGACTCGGCCGAGCATACTGATTTTCTGCACTTCTGAATTTTTCCAAATTTTTCCCAAAAAGGCTTAAATAACAAGTATATCCACATGGTATGTACTTAAAATATAAAACCACGCTATTTAGGATAATCTTGCTTTTAAAATTAATGGAATCAAGTAAGTAGATCCACATGGTATGCACTAAAACATAAAACCATGTTATGAAGGGATAGTCAAAATTGAACCATTGAGTTTAATGAACAAAAACTTTCAAACCATTTTCTTAAATTCAGATGAAGATTATCAGTACTCTATGAATAAAGTAGAGTCCCTAATCAACATCAAATCTTTATGATTCAACAGGGAAAAATGAATCAAAGAAAAAGCGTTTTAAGGCTTTCTTAAAGAACTCAAACTCAAACCAAAATATGAGCGGACTCTGATACCAATTGTTGGAACAATTTTAATCCCTGAATGCCACACTCATATTCAGAATAAGATTGAGGAAGAGATGAAGGCGGAAGCGAAGTAATACCTGTTGAATCCATTATGTTAATTTTAGGGAGAAATGAGATGAAGAAAAAGATGTAGGCAAGAGGATCTTCTAAATGATGAGTGCCACTTATTCTCTCAAGATTTCTTAACAATATGAAGATAATTTAGATGAGAAAGTAAGAATGTAGTATCTTTAAGGGTTGATGGATATCCCTTTATATACAAGACAAAGAGGCACTTTATTTAGGGACCACACCTATTTATTTTTAAGCAATGTTAATTTACCATTTTGCCCATCATAAATAGATAAATTACATTTCAGGAATTCTACACATTATTATTATTGACTACACTTTATATTAACATTATAGGTATGATTTCATGTATGGAAAAGCTAAATGACTTGTAATGCAAGCATGTTCTAACATCATGCCCTTATGTTTTCAAAGAAAATGACCAAAACCGCCATCACATGACATGCACATGTCAAATTTCCGTTAAATTTCTAACTCCGTTACGTGATAGGGTGCAAAGTGGGATTCGTGGTTAATTGAGGTACTACCTTGGGACAAAATTCGCGCGAGGGTGCAAAGTGGGAATGGGTGTATACTTTGGGGGCTAAACATATTTTGGCCTAATTATTTTATATTAAGATAAAATGTTTTTGTGTAATGTAATGATTACTAGTATTCTTACCCGTGCCACTGGCACGGTGACAGTATGAAAAGGAAGAAAGAATCTCATTTAATTTTGTCCTCTCACATAAAACCCCTTAACCTCAACTCAATTTCCTCTTTTTCATAACACAAAATCACTTTAACTTTTAAGTCGAGCAGTGGGGGGAGAAAAGATATTGTAAGTTGACAAATGTGAGGAGGTTACTTGAGGGAGTTAACTGTCTGACGGTTTTCAAGGGAGTGGGTTATTAGGGTCAACTTAGGCCGTCCGATCAAATTTTGAGAAGCAATCTCAGTCTCTCTTTGTAAAACGGTTATTCTTGCTTTGTATTGTAATATAGATACTACTAAACACTAATTATAGCACACGTGTTTGTACTAACATAGCTTAATTATAGCACACGTGTTTCCACTTGTTGGACTTTGCTGCAACATAAGACTCGCAAGTGAACCATTCCAAATCTCAACCCGCTCATAATAATGTTAAATTTTTCTTTTTGGGTGGCTAACAGATTTTTTAATGGCCTGCTTCTGAACTATAGTCTCTGTTTTTGAAAAATAATTTTATATTGCAGTCAGAAAAATAGTTTTATATTGCTGTGGTGAAGGTGGCTGAATTTTTTTATTACTAATTTGTTGTATTTATTTAGTTATTCTTAGTAAAAATATAAAGTTATCAAAGGTAATATTTTAATTTGCTCAAAAAAAAAAATGGTAATATTTTAATGATGTACTACTAAACTGTTTTAAAATTATAATTATAATAATAAATATTTTTTTAAAATGGTTATTCAAAAATTAGTTCTTAATAATCAAAGAATGGGACTATTACCGGGGAGTTTAATGATTAGTTGGTGAGAAACTTTATACAGTATAGTCCATCAAGAAAGTGCCCCACTTTGTAGAATGGTAGCTTAGCTTAATATTTGGATTCAATTTTGGGAATTTTAATTAGAAAATGATATGTATAGTAAAAATTTATAGTGAAAAGTCATAATGAAACTTTGTAATTAATCCGTTGGATGAGCTTTTATCAGTGCGACTCATAAAGATTTATTACAATCTAACGGATTATAGAGTTTCACTATGAGTTTTCACTATAAAATTTTCAATATATATATCATTATCCATTTTAATTTTTTGCGTTTGCAATATCTAGTTTCAAGTACCTTGCCAAAACTTTATTCCATGTCTCATCCTCTTTGATGGGTTGGGGGAGATTATAAATTCTATGTGCCATTGCACTTATCACTACATTGTTGAGGCAACAAATACTACTAGAATTTACTAGAATTTAGAGATTTATTTACTTGAGAGTGTTGGGACTGCGACCACCCCCACCACACCACATTAGTATAATATTGTCCGCTTTGAGCCCAGCCCGGACAGATTTGTTTTTGGGTCAACTCCCAAAAGGCCTCATACTAATAAAATGGGTGGACACCTTTATATACTAGGCAATTATTCTTTCAATTGCCGATGTGGGACTTGGGTTGACACCCTAACAAATCTCCCCTCAAACCAAGGACCACCTCCAGTGAAGTTTACTTGTACCGCCGCTATTCACCACATGCGGGACACGCCGCCCGATCACAGATATCGGAAGACTTTCGACACAAGGCATACACAGTGCTCTATTAGGGAGGTCACACCAGAGGAAATCCCACATATCTCACACACGTGGTCCATTGCGTGTCGGGTCCATCCATCAACCTGAGCTCTGATACCAATTGTTGGGACCGCGACCACCCCCACCACTCCACATTAGCATGATATTGTCTGCTTTGAGCCCAGCCCGCATGATTTTGTTTTTCGGTCAACTCCCAAAGGGCCTCATACTAAATTGAATGGGTGGATACCTTTATATACTAAGCAATTCTTCTTTCAATTGCCGATGTAGTACTTGGGTTGACACCCTAACAGAAATAGAGAGCACCCTCACCACATAAATTTCTTGACTTAAATTGTATACCCACAGTAAAAAGATCATTTTTAACATTGGGAACGTTTTAATTGATAAAAAAAATAAAATACTCCTTGACTTTTTATGGTCAACAAAAAATGAACTATGACCAACCATTGGTAACAATTTAATCATTCTAGTGAATTCTAAAATTTGTAATTGATATATCACTAAGCAATTTATCAATAACAATTTTTAGAATTTTATTGTGATCATTAAATTGACACTAATGTTTGGTCCAAGTTTATTTTTGTTAACCATAAAAAGTCAAAATAAGACTATCTTTCTGGAACAGGGAGTAAAAATCAACTGGATTTGTTTTTCCACCACATATACATTGTTTATTTTTATTTCTTAATAATTGAAGAAATACTTTTCTTCAAAAAAAATATTTTTTTGGAAGAAATACTATTGCGTGGCATTGCGGCTGCACTCTTGTTAGTTTGGACTATGTATAATTTTTAAGGATCCTTAGGAGTTTCACCCCGACCCTATTGAGTTGGTTAGGTGGTCTCCAGTAAATATTGGTAGGAAAAATGTGTTTTTCAAAATCATCTGGCGGTCCTCAATACACTCACTGGACTTTCGTAACACAGCAACTGGTCATCCTAAACATTGTCACTGACTATTGATTAACACTTTCGTTACTCTAAAAAAAAAAAACAGAAAAAACCTTCTGGCTATCACTTTCAAAGGTTCTGGCTATCAATCTCATATCCAGAAGGCTTTATATTGATATCCGGAAGGCTTTATATTGATACCTAGAACCCTTTTGGCTATCACTTTCAAAGGTTATGGCTATCAATCTCATATCCAAAAACTTTTATATTGATATCCAGAACCGTTGAGAAGTTCCGATTATTTACAAAAATGACCCTTCTGGCTATCACTTTCAAAGGTTCTGGCTATCAATCTCATATCCATAAGGTTTTATAATTATATCTAAAACCGTTGAGAAGTTCTGAATATTTACAAAAATGCCACCGCATTTTTTTTAAAACACGTTTTTCCTGGGATTAAAAAAAAACGCGTTTTCCCCAAGATTTTGCGGACCCTAATAGATTGTCTTAAACACTGAAAGCACGCCGATTATTTATAATAGTTAAATCACTATTAAATTTGATTAGTTAGGAGTACTTTGAGTAACTGATTACTCCATCCGTCTCAAAATGATTTCACACTTTTTTCCATATTACTATAAAAGATTTTTGAGCAATAATTTTAGGTTGACTCGGTTGTATTAATGAAAATCTAAAATTTGTTATTGAGACATCATCAACGATACTATCAATAACAAGTTTTAAATTTTCATTAGAATAATTAAATTAAACTAAAATCATTACTCAAAATTCTTTTGTAATAACATCGAAAAAAGTGTGAAGATCATTTTTGGGACGGAGGATTATATAATTGGAAATGACAAAAAGAATCTCTATATATATTAAAGCAGGTCATCTTGGAATAGTAAAGCGCCAAAAAATTTGGTGAAATTTCGAGAGTGGCATTTTTGTAATTTGGATCTTATGTTTGGGCAAAGGTGAATGAGGGAAAGTAGGGAGTCCTCAAACGAGTAAACTGCATTTCTTCCCCTCGTACTATGGCTCAAACATCAATTTGACACTCGTACTACTGAAACAACAAATGTATGATGCGTACTATAGTTTTATTAGCAAAATTAACCAATTTACTATTTAGTTGTTAAATTTTTTTAACGAACATTATTTTTTTAACGGGCATTAATTTATTTTAACAAAGATTAATAACTTAACGGAAACATATAGACCATTTTACATACATCATGTTAACAAAACTAACTTTTGTTATCTCCATCATCTTCCCAAACCCAACATCCACCCCACCCTTTCCCAGCCCAACACCGCCCCCATCACCACCGCCACAAACCATCACAACCAGTCACCACTCCACCTAACCAACTCCACCATTTTCAATTCGCCATTCACCCAACACAACAAATACAGCAACAACAAAACTATACGAACAGCCAAAATCCAAATTTTGGGGTTTTCAGATTTGGGAAGAAAGATAGAGAACAAAATGAAATCCAGATTCGAAATAAATTCTAAATTCGAAATAGAACCCAAAAAGGAAAAAAAAATTGATTACAAACCGACTGTATTGATCAAATTTGGGGTTTTCACCCAGATGTTCCAAAAATCTGAAATAGAACCCACCATTAATTTTCTTCTTTAGGTGTAGAGAGAGAGGTCAGAGATGGGTAAAATTCGCCGGCGAAGATGGTGGGGGGAGTGACTGGAGAGGGTGTGGGGATTTGCCGGCGCCGATGCAGACCTTAGAGAATGCGGCTTTCTAGTGGATGTAAAATATCAACTGGGGTAAATGCTATGTCCTATACTAGGTGTAGCTAAAGGAAATTAATAACCAACCTGAGTTAAGATATTATCAGTTTTCTCTATCAATAATAAAGTGATCATACAAGAACCACTCAAGTGTTAGATAGACACTGTCTACAATGATTTATGACATTTTGTAACAATTACTATGATGTCTCCCCACACTAGCCGTTTGATGGCAACATTCCTTCACGTCTACTTACCAAGATCTTGAAACACTATGGTGATTCGTATGTATGAGACAAATTTAGATTTAAGAGGGAATGGACTTGCCCCGCCTCGTTTATAGAAGAGCAAACCATTTACTCTCAATGAAACCCGTCTCAGACGTGATCAGACTGTCTCACAAAAGTTTTTGTCAAAGGAAAAATATACACTCCATTTTTTTCTCTCCTTCTTACTAGGGATGGCAACAGGTCGGGTTCGGGGCGGGTTTTGTCAAAAGCGAACCCGACCCTAACGCCAAAAGCAGTGATCCGAACCCGACCCGAACCGAAGACAAGGGAACCCGAACCCGACCCGAAGCGTATCAAATTATAAAATTTTCAGCCCATATTTTCTTGGGCACAATCTATGTCTAAGCTTAAATTTTAATTAGTTATAGAAATTAGTTTAAAATCATCAAATGTCACTAAAAAACAACTATAAAAATAAATTGAACAACATATAATATGATTAACTAACATAATATCTTGACTTTGTACATGAGGGTGCGGGTCGGGTCGAATCACGGCGGGTTAATATCAAAACCCGAACCCGACCCTAACCGGCTCGGGTCATGAAAATTGCAACCCGATGTGAATACGTGTGTTTGAAATTAGGATATTCATAGCAACATTAAAAATATGAGATATTCATAGCAACAATAAAATACGAGATATTCATAGCAACATAAAAATATGAGAGTCGCCACGCCGTTTTAATTATAGCCAAAACATTGAGAAAAGGCATGCAAATGGGTTCGGGGGTCAAATTACAACAAGAGAAGAATATTAAGCGTTATCACTCCTATTTCCCGAATGATCGGTCTTTCTATCATGATGCGGTGTATGTTGTGTGTGATGTGTTTGAGACCGGATCCGAAGATTTCCTACGTTCCTCTCAATGTGAGAAGCTCAGGTCAGCGTAGTTCGAGAAGAATTTAGAATAGACAGAAGAATCGGGATCATGCATAATGAGGGGGATTTTACCTAAAGATTAGGGTTTAGAAGTAGTTCCTAGATCATGTTCGGGTTGATGAACCCTTGATCATTATCGGCTATGAAATAACATGTAATTACGAAGATCGCAACCCTAAATATAGCATAAATAAGATTTTAATCTATGAATATGATGAACATGCAAAGAACATATTATGAACATATGAATGTCATAATGAACATATGAATGTCATAATGAACATATGAATAAACATGTTAAGAACACAAATATTATGGATCTAAACAAAGAACATGGCAAGAACATGAAGAAAAAGTTAGAAAACTTACCTATGTTGGCAAGAAATAAACTTAGATCTTCTTGGGATTCTTGAGAGTGTTCTTGGAGGCTTGAATGACTTGATTTGGGAGTAAAATCGCCACTTAAGAGCTCTAAAATCCAGATCCTTAATTATGAGGCAAGGGAGGCCTTATATAGCAATCTGGTGGAGAGATCTGATGGCTGAGATTGACTGAGGCGAAGATGGCCGCGTGGCCAAGGTCGGATGTGGCCGCGTGGCCATCATTCCCGGCTGACATGATTTTCAAGCTAGGGTTTTATTTGGTTTATGGAAACCCTATTTTGTCCATTTTTAAGATGTTCTAGAATAATGAGGTATATTTTGGGAATCTGGGACAAGCCTTTGCAAGGTTTTTAATTCCTATAAAGTCCTTGTATATTTGGGAAATCCCTAATAAACTCATTTTAGATCGGGTACTAACACCCGAACCCTACTTTTTCAGGGCGGATCACCTTCGGTTCGGATCGGGTTCGGTCAAATTGCCATCCCTACTTCTTACTCACAACAACTATTATTAATTTAATAGTGTTTACCCCACTTTCTCTCTAGTTCTTAAAAGCAAATGAAAAATTTGTTATGCGACGAAAGGAGTATATAAATATGGCCTTCATTAATTCTTTTCATAAAACAGTTTCAATTTAATCTTTTTAGTTTTACTCTACACGGTTGTTAAGGAATATTGTTGAGATGTGACCGAGATCTTGGAGGATCTCGTCAATGTCTCATTCCCAATATGTGTGTATCTCTATTATCTTGTTATTTATTTGATAAGTGTAAATTAGATAGGATATTATTAACCTAGCATAATTGTAGGGATTTGATTTATCCTCCAAGGTGAACTCTCTTGTATATATTGTGATGTACACGGCTTGTAAAATCAAGGAAACCTAATTATTTCCTCTCCTTCACATATCCGAGTTTTACTTTCTTAACTTGGTACCAGAAGCTATGGTTAATCCAGAAAATAATGAGAAGAAAGCCATGGATGAGAGGCGGTCACCATACTTTTCTCTCATCAAGTGACCACCCCGGCATGATTCTCACCCATGTTCAATTGAAGGGAGAGAACTATGAAGAATGAGCGAGGGTTTTTAGAGGCTCATTGCGGGCTAATATGAAGGTTGGTTTCATCGATGGGACAATTGACAAATAAATAAAGGTGGAGGAGGTTGAACTATTGCAGATGGTGAATTCCATGGTGGTTTCATGGTTTTTAATACCATAGAACCCACCCTCCGTTCCACGATGACCTATGTGGAAGATGCGAAGGCTGTGTGGGATGAGTTGGAATAAAGATTCTCGATGGGGAATGTGCCAAGAGTCCAACAGATCAAGAGTGATCTTGCAAATTGCAAGCAACAGAAGAATAAAAGTCAAGCAACCTATTGTGGAGGGTGAAGAAGCTTTGGGATGAACTCAATGACTTTGATAAAGTCCCAGCATGTTCTTGCAATGGTTAAAAGTGTGATGTCAACACAAAGTTGATTCAACGACGGGAGGAGCAACGTGTTCATCAATTTTTATGGGGCTGGAAACTCCAAAATTCGAGAACGTGAAGTCCAATGTCTTGAATATGGAATCTCTGCCCACGGTGAATAAGGCGTATTCAATAATGGCAAGAGAAGAACACGTATGAGGCAGCACGCGTGATGACTACCTGGAACCTGCGTGCTTTGCTGTCAAGTCAGTTATGGGCACAATTGGAGGCACACGTGGTTCAGGGGGGGGGGGACAAAAAGGAGGCGAGCAATGTTGTTTGCTCTCATTATCAAAAGAAGGGACATAATGCTGAGTTGTGCTACAAGATGGTGGGGTACCTAGAATGGTGGGGCGATCAGCGCTTAAAGAATACAAAGGGTAAAAATTCTCAAGCCAACACAGTGCAAACGAGCGGAGGGAACTGCTAGAATGACAGATGCAGATAGGGCTGGCATGCTGGGTTATATGCTTGAACAATGGAGCCACTTTAAGGAGTATGTGCAGACACATATGCAGTCATTCGATCAGACAACTGGTCGCACAACTAGCTGAACATGTGGCAAGACAAATAATGAGTTATGGCTTGTCGATAGTGGGGCTAATTGGTATGTGATAGGGAATGTTTCTTTGCTTTGAAATGTTTGACATATTGAGGCTAATTATCTGCCCAATGGAAGTTTGTTAAAGCCACGAAAGAAGGCGATGCAACCATTGGATCTGATCTTGTTTTGAGAAATATATTACATGCTCTACATTCAACTGCAATCTATTATATGTCTCTCAATTTCTTAATGATTCCAATCATATAGTGCACTTCTCTAATAAACTGTGTGCTGTGCAGGACCGAGCCACGAAGATTTTGATTAGAATGGGTGAACAAGACGGGGGGTTGTACTACTTGAAGGGATCAACGGGGACATATGCATGCAACATGAGAGAATCTGGGAGCTATGAGTTGTGGCATCAGCGACTTGGACATCAATCAAGTAAAGTAGTTGGTTTATTACCTTTTGTTAGTCGTAAGAGTATTAATAAAGATGTGTGTGGTTGTAGATACCCCGGCCCGAGAGGGGTGCCCCATCGGTTTCGGTCACGTTTGGTTTTATTTTGTTTGTTAGAGTCGCCACCTATGTTTTAGAGGAACATAAGAAAAACCTAATAATGTCCTAAGTTTTGTTTCGTGTATTTGAGGTTCGGAGGTTAGGTTACGAAATGGGAAGTACTTAAATACCCATTTCGCCCAACTAAAGTTGGTCTTGCTTGTTCATAGTCTACATGATAAAAAAAAAATGTGTTTTTCTTATACTTTGAAAATGAGTTTTAAGGGGTTTGAAAGAGATTTGAATGTGGGAGATAACTCCTTGGCCAACTTCAATGCAATGAAGTAGCCTTTGGTGTCATGTCTCAAAATGGTTTGGGTTGATTGCACACTTGATGAAGATAAAAGAAGTAGAGATGGAATACAGAGAAAGAGAGTAGTAAAAGAAATACCGAAAGTTTCAAGAACTTCTTTGGGGAATCTCTTGAAATGCTTGAAATCCTTTTGGGAGAGTTTTTGTTCTCAATTTTTGGTGTTCAAATCTTCCTCCTTTAAATGGTGGAGAAGGGGGGGGGGGTTTATAGGTGAAAATAAGATGTTTTTGGTGCCAAAACAGGGTCAACAAAGAGGGATTTCCCAGGCAAAATCATGTAAATTGAGCAAGGGAGGGATTCTTGGAGAGAATCTGTAACTGATGCCCAGAAGCGCGCGCCTCCAGCCTTTATGGAGGAAGGCGCATGTAACGACCCCAAAATCCGTTTCAAATTATTTTATAATTATTTTATATTTTTGTGAATTTTAACTTGAATTCATATGTGCATTTTATGTGTTGCATAATTTTATATGAGTTGCACATCTTATTTGACTATTTGTGTTAGTTAAAATATTAGTAGTAACTTTTGGTTTGGGAGTTTAGTAGAGTTAATGGAACTATAAGGGCTCTATTGAAAGTATAGTTGAGGGATTTAAGTGTTAAGATTAGAACTAGGGTGATTTAATTTAAGAATGGGGTGAAGATCTTTGTATGATAACTCCCTCCCCTCTCTCCTGCGTGACACCACCCTCACCATTACTTTCCCTGTTAGGCCCAATTGGTAGGAAAATAGGCTAGAAGGGGGGGGGGGGAGTGAATAGCCTTTTTAAAACTTTTACAAACAAACACTTTTAAATGCTAAGTCACTTATCAGTTTGCAAACTATTATCAGTAAGCGCAGCGGGTAAAATATGACTTAGTTTTAACTCACACAAAATCAGTGTATAAAAGATTTTCAGAGCTTAGTTTAAACACAAAGTTGTTTCTAAAAGTTCAATGCAGTTTCAAGAGATTGGTCAATGGAAATTACAATGAATCAGTATAAGCATATGCAATCTGCCGGTGATAGAATTCCAACCGGCAATGATAAGGCAAGCAGCAGAGACACAGGGATTTGGAGAGGTTCACAGTGTAAATACTGCTACGTCCTCTACCAAGTTTGGTCAGAACTTGGATTTGGGTTAAGAGTACTATTAGATTTTTCTAGTCTATTACAAGCACGGCTTTGCCGGTATACAAAGACTAAGTTCTAGAAATTTCTAATGGATCGTAAAACAATTCTGACCAAGTGTATTTGAGCGGCAAGTTCAAGAGAACTTATCTCACTCAGGTGGGTGTGTGAATAACTTAAACAATGTATTCCTTATATAATCTAGTTCGGGAATACTAACAATGTTGTTTGAGTTGGTGCACAAGTGTATGTCCTATTAAATGATCTAATGATTATATGGACACAGAATGTTTTGAGTCTTTAATGAATACTAAAAAACATTCAACTCTCTTCAATGCTCTATTTTCACCAACCTTCTTCAATGCTCCAAGTCCACTATTTATAAGAGGAGTAAATGTCTTGAGTCTTGTAGAAGAAGGCTTGCAATTTGAATATCCAGCTGGGTAGTTGAGGAGCATTAAATGCGGTATCTTTAGCATTAATGGCGAAGATATGTGGTACACGCATGCTCGCAAAAGTCTGATGGGTAAAGACCCCTTTGTCTCAACCGGTTACCTGCAAAAAGTAAGTAGAGACAGAGTATAGCTAAAAGTAGCTATGTGTCAGACGGCGCAGCAATCATTACAGAGCAGGTAAACTACTTTTAGATAAAACAGTAAGAAAGGACAGGGACAATCAGTAAGGTTGACTTTAAGGTGAAACGATGTAACCTGACTGACAGTACAGACTGTCTTTCTTTATCGGCAAGTTGAGAATGAAGTTGATCGGCAACTTGTTTATCAAGTTGATCGGCAACTTGTTTATCAAGTTGATCGGCAACTAGTTTACTGGTCTGCTGATTTGCTTCCTCTTGCTGGTTTGCCTTGTTTGAAGAGTTGGAATACACCTGTGCTGGTCACCAAGAATCCTAAGAGTAACTTATAAGGGTTCTAATAAAATTGGGGGATCCTAAATGATAGCTATGATTGGGATTAAGCAATTCTATGTCCTAAGCATATATTTGAACAACAATCTCCTCCTAATTGCTTAAGTCCAATCACCCTATCCAAGAACAACTATCTTAGCTTAGTAAAAGAATGTATAAGTAATGTCTATTTATTATCATTCCCTAAGCCAAGTCACACACTAGATGTCTTAAAGAGGTAAACATACAAAATGATAAAAGTAAGAGTAAAAGACAAGAAAGATGAGTTGCTGATGGCTTAAGATCAGCAGGGAGAATAATAATCTGCAAAACAAAGTTAGCATGAATAGCAGCAGATATTATAAGAGAATATAACATATAAAGATAAGCACAAAAAAAAAAACAGTAATGGTTAGCAAAGAAGTCTTGGATAAATCGTTGAAGTTCTTCTGGATATCTATATCATTGGCTATATTGACTAGGAAACAGGAGGATCCTCTTGCTGGTCAACGGCCTTTGATGTATAGTCGGTAAGCTTGGCTTTCTTCTTTGCTCTCTTCTCTTTCTTTTCAGCTTCTCTTTTCTTTCTTCTTTGAGTGCTCTCTAGTCTTTCAGTCAGCATTGCATTGTTGGATTCCAGAGCAGCTATCTTCACTTGAGCATCAGCAAGAGCAGACTTGGCAGTAGGCTTACGTCGGGGACGGCCATGACAAAGGCTCTAGCCTATAACTACTATTCTAAGTCATAACTAATGGGCTTACGTCATGGACGGCCATGATAAAGGCTCTAGCCTATAACGACTATTCTAAGTCATAACTAATGGGCTTACGTCGATGACGGCCATATTTCAACAAATTTTTAACTGGGCTTACGTCAGGAACGGCCAAATTTTCTCAACAAATTTTTAACTGGGCTTACGTCAGGGACGGCCATAATAAGTACTAGGCAAAAGACCGTTTCCAAATTTTAACTTTGAACTGGGCTTACGTCGAGGACGGCCAAAATTTGTCAAACCAGAGGGTCGCTCGGGGGAACTAGACTTTTATCTCAAAAGGGTCGCTCGGGGACCTAGACTTTTCTCAAATGGTCACTCGGGGGACCTAGACTTTTCTCAAAATGGTCACTCGGGGGACCTAGATTTTCTCAAAATGGGTCACTCGGGGGACCTAAACTTTTCTCAAAATGGTCACTCTCGGGGGACCTAGACTTTTCTCAAAATGGGTCACTCGGGGGAGCTAAACTTTTCTCAAAATGGTCACTCGGTGGACCTAAGTTTTATGTTGAAAGGGGTCGCTCGGGGGACCCAAGCCTTTTCAACAAGGGTCACTCGGAGGACCTAAATGTTTTCAGAAGGGCTTGACTCTCACTTGGTCAACCGGGTCAACATGGGCTTACGTCTAGGACGGCCATAATTAATTTCACAAAGCTGGGCTTACGTCGCTAGGACTGCCTGATTTTTGGGAACCTAAAATTTCTAGGTTCGATTCAAGTTGCATGAGCCAAGGAGGGCATTTCCGAATTTTGGGAAAAATCTTGTTCAAGGTGCGAGGGGCACAAAGGTAATTTCAAGATGATACTTTTCTTCGCCCAAACCATCCGTACGGCTTAAGAGGGCGTCTTCCTCCTTTTTCAAAAGGCAGCCATACGGATGGTTGCCCCAAAATCAGGCGAAAAACAGAGAGAAGAGAGGCGATTTTGAGAGGGAAAACTCCATCAATTTCCAAATTTTCTTGCTCGGATTCCTCAAGGATTGATCATGGCGGGACGGGCACGCGCGGGTTATCCTAGAGGGGCGGAGAAGAGGCTAGACATGGCTCGAAACTTTCGAGGCTACGCTATCAATCTCCGGGATGAGGGAGCGGGTTTCTACAAGTCTCCCACAATTCACTTGTGCCATGGTGACGGGGTAAGCGTTCTTCCTACTCGCATTTGAGCCTTGCACGTCTTTCCTAGGCCTAGGGTTTTTGTCCATGCCATTTGAGATCTACGCATTTCTTGACGCGATTTCATGAAATTGACCTCATTTTTGTGTCATTGGGACCATTAGGGACGTGAGTATGTGCTCCTTGCCTCATTTGGACATGACTAGCTAAACTTTCCGAAATCAAAGTATGTTGCCCGTTGTCCATGCATAAACTACTTGTACCTTAGGTTCGACTAGTCATTTTGGCGCAGTTAAGTGCATGCTATCATTTCCTAAGATAAGTTGTTGTATGTTTGCGGGGGAAATTATGGGACGGGCATATTGTTGTTGAGACCAAAATGACAATTTCTCCAAAAGTGACTATGTCTTTCGGGGCGGAAAGAATATGACCCTTGAAAATGACTTATGCAATTTTAAGGGGGGCGGGAACTTTTCTCCAAAGATGGCCTTAAAATGACTTATGCAATTTTAAAGGGACGGAAAACTTTCTCCAAAATGGCCCTTAAAATGACTTATGCAATTTTAAAGGGGACGGAAACTTTTCTCCAAAAATTGACCTTTAAAATGACTTATGCAATTTTAAAGGGGACGGAAACTTTTCTCAAAAAATGGCCCTTAAAATGACTTATGCAATTTTAAAGGGGACAGAAACTTTTCTCTAAAAATTGACCTTTAAAATGACTTATGCAATTTTTAAAGGGGAAGGAAACCTTTTCTCCAAAAATTGACCCTTAAAATGACTTATGCAATTTTAAAGGGGACGGAAACTTTTCTCCAAAAATGGCCCTTAAAATGACTTATGCAATTTTAAAGGGGACGGAAACTTTTATCCGAAATGGCCCTTAAAATGACTTATGCAATTTTAAAGGGGACGGAAACTTTTCTCCAAAAATGGCCCCTTAAATGACTTATGCAATTTTAAAGGGGACGGAAACTTTTCTCTCATTTGTTTTTTTTTCTTTTGCAATCATTATGAGCATTGGTATCTGTAAACTGTGTTATTCATACCTTTGCTGTGTTTACCTGTAGGGTGGTGATCTCAAGTCTCGAGGGTCGCCGGACGCTTGCTTATCTTTGTGGGGAGCCATGCCTGAGTCTGTTGATGATGCTCCCGGTCCGAGGGAGTGGGTGGCATGCACGGGACTGGTGCCTTTTATAGAGGCTGTGGGCCAGCTGGTGAACACCAATAGGAGTATGGGGCTTCTTAATGCCCTGGGTGAATATTGGTGGGACACAACCCACACGTTCCATCTGAGCTGGGGAGAGGTGACTGTGACCCCTACCGACTTTGCGATGATTACCGGGCTTTCCTTTGGCGGGCATCCGGTTGTTTGGAGGGATAGGATCCCTGAGGCCGAGATCAGGGCGTTCATTGGATTTTTAGGTCCTACCAAGGGTTTGGGCATCCTAGTGCAAACAGTGGAGAGGGTCATTCGGGCCAACTTTCTGGAGTATGCGGTGGGCCGGATTACCGCTGAGCAGCTTGGGCGCTCCTATGTGTGGCTCCTTCTCAGTAGCACCATTTTTGCCAATGCTGACACTACCTGTATGTTCCCTCTTCTTGGGTCTTTGACTACACCTAAGGCCATCAGAGACATTGCTTGGGGTGAGGCTGGTCTGGCCGAGCTATTCATGGAGCTCGACAAGTATAGCCGGAAAGCGAGAAAGTCTTTAGCTTGCTTTCAGTTTGCCCTAGAGGTACTTCCACTTCGGCCTTTGCTTTACTTTTTGCATTCGACCTATTCTTCATTTCAGTGTGCTGACGGCTTTCATTGCCATTTCTTTTGTAGGCTTGGTATTACGAGATCTTTGGCAACTATCCATGGAGGCTGGTACTTGACCGGGACCTTATCTTTCCGGCCATGACCTGCTGGGCTAGGGAAGCTTGGGAGAAGAGAGGGTCTAAGGGACGAGTTTCTGTCCGCTATGCTGATGTGAAAGCGGTTTTGAGGGGTGCCATGCCGGCGGAGCTCAACCTTTTCCCTTGGTCTCGGTATGAGGGGCGGGAGGTGGTCTTTGATCCGAGCGAAGCCCTGAGGGTGACTAGACAGAGGAGATTACTGGTGGGGTTTAGAGGCGAGGCCTTTTATTTAGGTGAGAGAGTTTTATGGCAGCATGGACTAGGTCTTATGCAGAGGGCGCCCGTTGATCCGCCCGAGACCATGTTCGTTGCCGACGGTGGGGATGACCCTTTTCTTATGGGAGCGGATGCCGCTGAATTGATTACTGATGAGCCATACGGGCGGTTTGTGGCCACGAGGCTGAGATTGCCACAGGTGGTGGCCTCTGGGGTAGCTCCTCCAGTGTGGCAAGACTATTCTTTTGTTTATGCTGACGGCCGGGTTCACATGGTGGCCGTGTCTGTTGCAGGAGGGGAAGCCCCGGTTGTAGAAATTCCCGTTGACGTGGTATGCATTCTTTTCCATTTGTGCACGTTCATCCCATATTTCTGTCTCCTCCCTTGCTGAGCAGTTTCCTTATCCATGTGCAGGTCGCTGCGCGGGCTTTGCTGGGGAGGCCTTCTCTCCTAAAACGGGCCAAAAGGGTGGTTAAAGAGGTTCGTTGGACGCTCTTCTAAGGGGCCTCGAACAGAATTCAGGTTTGCACCGGGCAGAAACTCGGTGAGTGGTGGGGAGAGGCCTTTCCGTCGATCGTCGAGCGTGGAGCTACCTCCGTCCTTTGTTCGCCGCCATACCTTAGGCGGGGCTGACTTGGAGGCCTTTCGTGATTCGCTCCGTGACCCTGGCCCACGAGGTCGCTCCGGACCCATTTGCCCACTTGGCCTTAGAGCGCGTGGATCCCCTGCCGGCAAGACATTCGGGTTTTCACTCCCAGATTCCTCCTTCCTTCTTTCCAGGCCAATCCTCTTCGGGTGAAGGTTCCAGCATGGCAGAATTCATTTTCTTCTTTGACCCTAGCATGTACCCGCGTCGTCCTTTGGAGAGAGTTCATTCGCCTCCGGAGGATCCTTACCCAGATTCAGACTAGGGTGCACCAACCTGAACAATTTTTCTTTTGGCTTGTTTTATTTGAAAACAGTGTATGAAAATTTGTTATCTTTGGTTGTTTAAATCATTGTAAATTCATCATTTATGCCTGGCTTGGGCCTCGAGAGGGCTTTGTGGTCATTATTGGACCGTCGGGGATTCCCAAGATGTGTTTGGACTCAATCACGAGGGGTTTGACAGACTTTGAACAAGCGAAAATGAGCTTAGCTTGTGGGAGATCAGTTGATATAGGCTGCTGATGTGAATTTTTTTCACAGGGACAAAACCAGCCGTACGGGTTGTTCAAGCATGGTTGACTTTTTCAACCAAATTTTCTGGGTGCTTCTGGGGAATTTTAACAGAGGAGGGTTTTTTTGGCTTAGACTGTTTTGCTCAAAGCATGACTTTTCGTCGATCCTTCCATTGCACGATTACGGCTAGCCAGCCCCATTGTGATGTCTAATCCTCGGGTTTTTTCGACCACGGTTTGCCAGCCCGGTGTCTCACCTTTCTGGGAATCACTTCTCGGGTTTCTTTCCCTTAATTGTCCAACCGTATCACTTTTCTCCTTTCCATATTTCCTTTATCTTCCCTCTTTAGGAGTGGCCTAGTTGGCTTTTGACACGGACGAAAGCAAAAGTTGACTTTGACACGGACAAGAGCAGATTACACTTGCTCACGCGAGTAAACACACATAGGCTTTTACGGGAGTGAGTCCCTTTTCTGAGAGAGGAAGCCTATGGACAGAAATTCACGTGTTTGGCTCTTTCCTAAGATGTGGAAGAGAAGACTTGTCGAGGCATTCGAAATCAGCTTCAATTAATGTAATCAAGATGTTTGCTTGAACAGATCTTGATTAGTATTTAGGTCAAATTTAAGTAATTAGCCTTAACGTGCATAACTGTTACGACCCATTGGGATTAAGATTCGATCAATGGCAAGATCGGGAGGAGAAGTTGTTTATGGGGGGGATTAGTCTTATCTGGAGAATTGGTCATTGATGGGACCGGGGAAGGAGAACCGGGTCTTTTGGGTGGAGGACCAAGGTTGTATGGATTCATTTTCGTGTTATATGACCGGACCCGAAGGTTGCCTACGTTCCCCTCAGTGTGAGGAGCTCAGGTCATCGTAGTTCGGCTCTTGGGCCCCTTGGCCAGGGTTGGTATCTTTTGC
Organism: Campanula takesimana; assembly: GCA_026119855.1. Classification (NCBI taxonomy): domain Eukaryota; kingdom Viridiplantae; phylum Streptophyta; class Magnoliopsida; order Asterales; family Campanulaceae; genus Campanula; species Campanula takesimana. Next base: position 527,378 of record JAOWBW010000752.1, on the reverse strand, counting down.
TGTCTCGGAGAACGTCATTGCTGACTTTGCCTCGGGTGAACGCTTTGAGATGGGCCCTTTGGGGTGTACCCCTTTTGATATGGACGGGCTCTCTGTGCAAGCATTTCTTTTTGCCATTTTTTTTTTCCACCTATCCTCTCTTTGATTTTGACAATTCGGAAGTCTGTATGTGCACTTATGGCTGAACTTTGGTGGCTGAGCAACAAAGTCCTCGTCTTTCATTGTCTTGGGATGCTTTTAATGTGCATTGGGAGTTTGCCTCAGAAAGGTGTCTTGGGTCGTGTATCGGGTAGTGTATGGGGGAAGATCTGCCATTGATGGTCTCCTTCATGCCAACGGGTCACAACATTCATTCATCTTAAGATTAATTATTGGAATTTAGTACCTTTTACGTTTAGATTCCATTCGTCCCTTTATGAGTCGTTGTTGACTTCTATGTTTGGGGAATCAACTGATCATATCGGGGATATAACAATCATTTGGAAACATTAATGGGAGTGATTCCGAGAGTTAGTGTAATTTTTCAAATAATGCCTCAAGTCTAGGGAGAATAGAAGTAAAGACAATTCATTTCACGGAAGACTCAATTTTTACAACTCTGGACTTGACTATTGACTCAACCATCGCCACATTGTGGCTTTTTACATACTTTGGCCTCGCAGGCCTTTTGGGAAAGTAAAAGAAAAAGAAGACAAAGACTATATCCACTACGGATTTAGGAGACTCTCTAGAACACACACTAGGCCACTCCTAACGACTTCTTCTCTTCCTCATTTCTTCTCCTTGCGTCCCTGGTTTAGACCCACTTGTCCCCTCGTTTGGTATGACACCCTCATCAGTGAGTGCTTGGATCCTGTCCTTTAGGGCGTCGCACGCCCCGGTGGAGTGTCCTACCCTTTGTGTAGCGACAAAATTGAGTTTCATCCGACCGCTGGCTGGATGCTCGGATGAAATCACGCTTGGTCAAGCAAAGTGATTTTCCCCTCTTTGAGCAATTGATCAAGTAGTGAGGTTCTTGGGGTCCCCAATTCGCGGAAATACGGTATGGTGCGGACCTTGGCGGTGAGAGGGTTTAGGAGCTATGGGGCGAGGTCGGCTATTTCTTGGTAGTGGGCTTCCGCTTGGGGTATGTTTTTGGGGAGGCAGACTCCCTAGGCACCCGGGGTCGTTTGGGCAGGCTCGATGGGGGGATTATTCAAGCGTGGATGATTTCTGAGATAGGCTCGGATATCTAGGATTGCATCCACCTGTGTTGCATGCAGGCTTAGATGTTCCTCATGTCTTCTGCTGAATGCGGCTCTGTGAGTTCATTTCCTCCCTCACGCTTTCCTTCTTGGTGCAATCATTCTCACGGTCTTTCAAAAGCTCACGAAGACATGGGTGCACCATCTTGACCCACATCTTTTGTATCTCTTCCTCCAAATCTGGGGCTTTCTTTTCTGCATCCTAGCCACGATTCCCAATAGACGACCCTGGTTGTATTCAGTCTCCTCACCATTTGTTGTAGGGACTCATGACCCTTTTCGATGCCTTCAAAGCGGGCTTCCATAACTTCCTATGATTCACACAACCGACAGACCGTAAGGGCACCGTGAAGGATTTTTGGGGAAGTCATGCTTCGAAGTAAAACAAAACTCGACACACAAGAGACACTGACTCGAAGGGGATAACAAGTTTGACTCTTCTTTAGGGGGAAGAAACCCAAGCCAAGCGTTTTCGATGAATTTAGCAATTCTCTTTTCCTTTTCTGTCTTTTTTTTTTTTTTTTAAAAAAAAACAATCATTTATTCTTTGATTACCTTAGCCGGCTTTGTCACATAAACAAACGTTAGTGCACAATTCAAGGCTCACTTTCATTTTTCTCAAGGCATGTCTTATTCCTAATTGGTTGGAAAAGATCGCTCTTCTTTTTTTTCCGCAACTATTCTATAATCCTGAATCAGTAGAGGCCATCACTACGCCTATAGACCCCTCGTTTTTCACCTGTATTGCACGCTCCCAAGGATGGACTATCCCGGGCGAGGGTCCTATAGGGCACGGCGGCTTCCACCGATCAAAAGAAGTGAACCTAGGGTCTAGTGCATCGTAAGGTTCCCGTATGCGGCATCCTAATCATGGTTAAGCCCCAGTCGGAATCGAGACTTTTCCCCGAGGCTACACCGAAGGCTCCACCGACATTCCGTCATGACCTCATTTTGAATGAGGCGTCTCGATCCTTGACCATGGGCTTAAGGATGATTAAAGTAACTCGTTCATTAGGGCTCGACGACACGGTGTCACCCTATCCTTAGTACATGGCCCTTGCTAATTGCGTTCGTCACTAACACACGAGTTGGAGGCTGGTTAGGCCACCCTTGAATTTCATCAAGGAGTCACAACTCGGGCATTAATTGGCCACAATTAGCTTTGAGCACGTATCAAGGATGTGGTAATGTGATCTAGACCAAAAACCAACCATAGTCACGGTATTTGTGTGTCACGGACAAG